>CM076581.1:686651895-686881889 GCA_034641835.2 Pinus albicaulis
GCCCTCGTGACTATCGGCTCCTCTGCGTCTTCACTTCAGCTTCCCTTAGCTTCTCTTCTGATGTCTGCATGTTCCATTTTCTGTTTTCTGTTGTGTTTCCTTCATCTGCACTTATCTCTATTCTATCTCTAGCTATCGAGTGCTTTCACGCCGCCTCGGTAGCTCCGCAACTCCTGGTAGTTGCGGCGCGGTCGAGGTTGCCATGTGTATTTATTCCGCAACTCAAAAAGGGTCAAAACTCAAAATGTCTTGGCCAAGATTTCAAAACTAAACAAAAACAAGGGCCCCAACAGGCCCCGACCACAATTCCTTGACTCGTCCGCGAGTCAATCACAAATAACAGTTTCTATTTCCATTGCCCCGCTGGCACCCGTACTCTGCTCTGCTGTGCCTTCCTCCTGCGCCCTTTCCTGCTGTGCTCCGCCACTTGCTGGTTCAAACAAGGGCCCCAACTCCGGGACCCGGCGGAGTGCTGAATCTCTAAGCTCTGTGAAGGTCGCCACTGCTTGCTGCCATTCCTGCATAAGCAGGTCGGCGTCTTGAGAGATTCGGTTAGCGGTGGCTTCGTCTATGGGCGTCGGGGCAGCCCCGAACAGGGTGGCGAGCTGAGTTTCGGCCTTGGCATCCAGCTGGTGCATAGCGTCAGCATGGGTGCGAAGGGGCGGACGAATCTCCCGGATGACGTGCTTGGCCGCTGCTGATTCGGCCTCAGTCTGCTGCATGTGAAGTTCCAGCTCGTCCGACTGGGCGTAGAGCTGATCTAACCTTGCAGGGTCCGTAGTTGCCTAAATGTCCCGGGCAATCTGTTGCAGCTGGGCAGCAATAGGCTGCGTCTTGACCGTTAGCGCGAGGGAGCACTCCTGCAAACTTCGCAGAAGGGCAGAAGCTGCGGCTGCAGTGGAATGAAGAGTGGCTTGCATACTGACTGCCTGCATCTGTTTGGCAGTCACCTGTCCTGAATGGTCGGCGGGTGGATCTGGAAGGGTAGGCCATGCGGCTAACGCCGCTTGGAGTTCTTGGTTCTCCCTGCAAACACTAGTGAAAACTTCCCTGAGGTGGTGAGCCTGTAGTGCTATACTGTCCTCCTCTATACCAGCAGGGAGCGGGGCATAGTGAGCCCTTGCAGCAGGCCATACACTGGAGAGCGCCTGAATAACAATGTTGGCCTGCTCCTGGAGGTTGCTCTTCTCCCGCAGCAACTGATTGCGCTGTTCAGTAAGCGCCGTGATCTGATTCCGCTGCTCGGTGCACCGCCGCTGTAGCTCTGTGTGAATCTGCTCGGCCTTGAGGGCCGCCCGCTGAATGAGCAGGTACAGCTGTGCTGGACTCCATTGTTCTGTAGTGGTCGTACTGGGTGTGCCCTGCTCCGGCACCCTCTCCTGCGACGGTTGGTGGCTGGCCGCTGCTCGGCCGGAAGTCTCTGGAGGATGGACCGGCGTCTGCTGCTGCACTGAAGTGGCCATCTCGGGCTCCGGCCGGTCCTGCTGCGTGGTCTGCTCTGGGGGAGGGGAAGCCGAATCAGCCCCCCCATTCATGAACCTGCTAGATATAGTAACAAAAGGGTCCGGGGCCGTGGCAACGGGGTCAACCGGTGGTACCACGGCTGCAGTACTAGAGGTGACTTCCACCCCATGGTCACCTCCGAAAAGGTCCCGGATCAACGAATCTGACAGAGTGGCTGATGAGTTGGATGGCTTGGGGGAGGTGGCAGGTGGTCGGCCGGTGGGAGCGGTGGACGGAGTGAAAGAAGTGGGAGGGAGGTGAAGGTTAAGGAACTCTGCCGGATCGATCAGAGGTTCCTCCGGAATCAGAGTTGTTGTGGGCGGAGTGACTGGTGGATCATCGACAATCAGATCCACCACTGGATCTGTAGCAGTAATGCGGGCCCTCTTGGATGGAGGTGGGTCGGCGGAATCGGGTTCGGGGCCCGGTTCACCCATTGGTGTGATGAGGGGGGTGGCAGAAGTGAACAGGTTAGTGGGAATGGGGGAAATGAGGGGGGCGGTATTGGAGAGACCACGGGACCGATTAATATGAAATTCAGCAAAAGAAGGAAATATAGGGGCACCACTTGAAGCAACCTGGGTTGCCACATTGAGTCGCCGTACCTGGTCGTTGAAATGCTCGACGATGGGGACCAGCGATTCAGGCAGGTCCGGTGCGGTCCCAGCTGCATCTGGTGTTGTCTCCGCCGCAACTTGTGAAGATCCCCCTGCGCCGGTCGCGGCAGGCTGCTGTGCGGCCCTCATCCCCTCAAAATTGTAGCGGATGATTCCGTCGCGGACGTGCTGGACAACCCCCGGCCACGCAGAGACCTCCCTGTGGAAAACATTGTCATTCAGCTGGAAGCGAAGGGGCGCCATATGAAAGGTGTGGTGCGGTACGCAAGTTGGCCGGATGAAAGTGTGGCTGTGGCTGACTCCAAACCACACCTGTTCACTGTATTCATCCAACAGGTGCCGGGGCACCCGTTGCTGGTAAGTGACCACATCGGTCATCATCCCATACCACGCCCGGAACGCCTCTGCGTTCACCTGCTTGCTGCTGGGGTCCGTGGACACCTGCCAGGGGGAATATTTCATCGCGAGTGGCTGGCTCACGGTGATCTCCGCCGGTGTCCGGATAGGAGGAAGGTGCCATTTCCACATGGCGAACGCTAAGATCAAGTACCCATAAATGAAACTGGTAGTCCGCTTGTAGTTGTCTTCGCAAGCCGCGAAGAGTTCCTTCAACACAAACGAGCTCCAATTCAACCTGGCTCCCTGGACGCAATGCTCTGCAATGGAAATTGTGTCCAGAGTGCACTCTCCCTTCGTGTAGTGCCGCATGGTCTTGCTAGCGATCAGGTAGCAAGCGAACCGGATTTCTGGTACGTTTATCAAATCCATTTTGGCACCTTTACCACCCCGGCGAGTGCCATACTTGGTGTATAGGTCGGCGTCACCCGACTTCCTGGCGCGCTTAGAGGATGTCTGGCCAGCAACGGAGACATCTGAACCAGTTTGAGATAGCCCTGTAAGCCGATTAATGTCTGCGGCATGTATTGGAATTTCTTCATTAAGCCACAGGGACCCGTTCTGCACCCGACTGAGGAGGAACCGGGTACATTGCAGAGCTGGTCCTGTAGTTCCGAAGACGGGAAGACTCCTCAAATTCATCAAAGTCGACTGCTATAGGCCCCGGAATTCTGGACGCATCCGACTGTTGGAGCTGCTCCCGGGCGTGTAATGGTGCTCCATGTATATTTTCCAATGGAGGTGGGGAAACTCAGCCAGGTCGGACAAGTTGGCGTCCATACATGGTGCATTGTCATACTTGCCGACTAGCGACTCTACACGGTGAATTCTGCCATCTAACGATGGTTCAGGGACTGAGAGGAGAGCTCTCAGCATCTTGGCGCGCCGATGATAGACTTGGACGATTCTTCTGTAACTTCTTTCGAGGTGCTGTGTGCTCTAATACTGCGAATGCTCCGGAGTCGCTGCAACTTCCAAATTGAACTGGTCTGTCATCCTCTTGCTGATAGCCTTCATGCAAATTGGGCCATCTACTGGCACGCGCGGAGTTGATGAGACTCCATAATGGCAATTAATTCTTGCTATCTTTCTTGCCTGCGATAATCGTGCGATCAATCGCAGGCCTGTGTGTAATCTGACAGTTGCTGACGGCGTCATGGGGAGATGGGCGGACTCGACGACTGAGGGAACTGCGGGTGATGGAAAATGATTACGGTATGATTACTGTCTATTAAGGGAATTTATGACCAAATCTGAGCGATCCTACGGACTGACAAAAGGACTGACGGAAATGACCTGGACTGACACTGGCACGAGGATGGATCCTACGTGATCGACACGCTGGACTGGTGCTGCGACACGCTGGACTGGCCCACCCCGACCACAGTCGGTTGCGGTTAGGTTCCCGCAACTGGCTGGTTCTTTGACTGACTCCATAAGAACGGAAAAAAAAAACTTCCTACGCTCATCCCGGTTGCGGGAGAGTTATTCAACTACGCTACTCTACGGGTTCTCTCGGTTGCGAGAGTTATTGATGAAAAGTGGAAAGGTACCTACTCCTGGTAGGGTTTCAGGCGTGCGCCATTCACCCACCCAGGAAGAACTGTATCGTCCAGCTGTGCCAACCGAACGGCGCCTGCGTCGCGGATTTCGATGATAAAGTACGGTCCCAACCAGTGCATCTGGAGCTTGCCTGGAAACTTCTGGAACCGGCTGTCGTACAAAAGAACCTTGCCGCCAACTTGGAAAGCTTTAGCTTTGATGTGGCGGTCGTGCCACGCTTTCTGCCGGGCCTTCTCAACCCTCTGGTGAAATTCTGCGAGGAATCGAGCCTCATCCAGCTCCTGTAGCTCCTGGAGGCGTTCCCTCAGTGACGCCTCTTCTGAGAAGTGAAGGGACGTTGCGATCAAAAGGCTGGGTACGGTGAACTCGGCGGGAATCACAGCTTCCCGGCCATACACCAGCTGGAATGGCATCTGGTTGGTCAAACGTTTTACCATGGTCCGGTAAGCCCATAATGTCGCTGGTAGCCGCTCATCCCAATCGTCCCGCTGAGCGTTGCAAATTTTAGTCAAGCCCTTTTCAAGAATCTTATTGAAGGCTTCCACCGTCCCATTGGCCTGCGGGTGGTATGGGCTGCTTTTATGATGCTGAATCATAAAGGTGTCCAGTAGTGACTTGACCGTGGCATCAATGAAATGCGTACCCTGATCGCTTGTCAAGCTCCGTGGGCAGCCAAAGCGGCTGATGATGTGTTCAAAGATGAACCGGGCAGCGGTCTCTGCCGAGCAGTCGCGTACCGCTGCTGCCTCAGCCCACCGTGTGAGGTAATTCGTCGCGGTAATGATGTACCGGGCTTTGGAATGGCGAGCGATCGGTGCGATGGGGCCTACGAAATCAACATCCCACTTTTCGAATGGCCGCAACACATGCACTGGGTGTAGCGGAAGCTCGTCCCTGTGTGAAGGCCTTCCCGTCCGCTGGCAGACATCGCAACGCTTCACATAGGCCTTACAATCTGCATGTACCGTCGGCCACCACAGGCCAGCATGAAGCACCTTCCTTGCAGTAGGTTTTGCACCCACATGCCCTCCCGCAACACCACTGTGACATTCCCACATCACTGCTTCCCGTTCATGGTCAAGAATGCACCTGCGCAACACCTCATCAAGCCCCAGTTTGTACAGCTGCCCCGCGATCAATTGGTAGTCGGCCGCTCGGACAACCAGGTGGCGTTTCTGAAGCGGGGTGTAATCCTCAAGGCACTGTCCCGTGGTCAGATACGTGGCAATGTCAGCCAGGTAGTCTGGTACTGCTTCAACTCGGAATAGGTCAGCATCCGAAAGCTGATCGTCCAACGGACCTTCATTCTCTCCCGTCTCCAACCTGAATAAGTGATCGGGACCAACATTCAACCTGCCAGGCTTGACAATCACCTCAAACGTGAACTCCTGAAAAAGTAGAAGCCATCGACAGATTCTGCCTTCCAACATAGGCTTATTCACCAGGTATTTTAATGCAGAATGGTCCGTGAAGAATGTAAATTTTCCGCCCAGAAGATAGTGGCGGAACTTCTGGAGAGAGTACACCATCGCCAACGCCTCCCGCTCGGTCATGGTGTAGTTCTTCTCCGCATTGGATAGTCGTCGGCTGGCGAAGTATACGGGGTGGTCAACTGTCGTTTCCCCGGGTTGCGCCAATACCGCTCCAAGTGCAATTCCGGACGCATCAATGTGCACATGGAACTGCTTATCCCAGTCGGGATGAACAAGTATGGGTGCCGTCGCCATCTTCTCCTTCAATGTGTCGAGTGCCCTCCTGCACTCCGCCGTCCACTCAAATGCTTCTGACTTCCGCAACAGTTTCTCCAGAGGGGCAGTGATTTTGGCGTAGTTGCGGATAAACCGCCTGTAGTATCCTGTGTGCCCGAGCAGTGCCCGCAACTGCTTCACGTTCTCGGGGGCCTCCATGTGGACGATGACCGTGACCTTGGCAGGATCAACGCAGACCCCTTGCTTGCACACCACGTGACCCAAGAGTGTGCCGAATGGGACTGCATAAATACATTTCTTCAAGTTCAAGGAAATTTGCAGCTGGCGACACCGGTCGAACATAACACGCAACAGAGAGGCGTGTTTCTTCAGTAGGCTGTAAACAGTCCAGTCGTCCATGTAGACTTCCAGGAACTTGTGAATGTACTCCCGGAAAGAAGAAATGACGATACGGGAAAACACAGCCGGTGCGTTCTTCAGACCAAACGACATAACGTGGTATGCGAATGATCCCCACTCAGTGGTGAATGTCGTCTTTGCTTTGTCTTCCTCGGCGATGCGCACCTGATGGTAGCCCGAAAACCCATCAGTGAAGGAATAAGCTTCGTTTCCCGCGACATGATCTAGAACTTCATCGCTGAAGGGAGTGGGAAACGGATCGTGGATACAAGCATTATTCAAACTCCGATAGTCTACACAGACACGGATTTCCGCTTTGTCCTTCTTGTTCTGGATGACAATCGGACTCACCCATTCCTCTTCTTCTACTGGAAAGATGAGACCTGCAGCCAGCATTTTGTCAATCTCCATCTTGACCTTCTCTTTGATACGTGGATTCAACCGGTAGGGTCGGTGCTTCACCGGCCTGGCCCCCGGTTTCAGTGTGATGCGCATCTCGCCCAGATCCCCCTTGATCCCCTTCAGGTCCGCAACCGATGATGGGAAAAAATCTTCATACTCCTGGAGGAGGCTGAAAATTTCTTTTGTCGTCTCCTCGTCCCAGTAATCTCCCACTGTTGCCAACTTAGGTTTCTCCTCTGTTCCAATGTTCAGTTTCTTTGTCTTGAGCGGCTGTAAATGGACTCCTTCTGTCGTCGGCTCGTCCCGAATGCTCCGCTCGCCCTCCTTTTCGTCAAAATAGATATGCCTAAGGTCCTCCAAACTATCATCCTCCGGATCGCCGTCAATCCGTTGGCAAACCAATTCGCGCTTGACCTCAGGGCGTGACGCCACCGGGCCCTCATCGGGCTCAGGATGGCGGAAAAACAGAACCTCCTTGACGGCTTGTAGCGCCTGAGATTCCTGCACCATCTCCCCTTCGAACGAGAAGCTCTGGACGAACTTTTCCGCGACTGCTTGCCAGGAGTGAGTTCCCCGTTTCCGCTCTTCCTCCAGGTACCAGGCCTGGGGAATTGTACCCAGGGAGTGGACAAACCTGTGGACCCACAACTCCTCAGGGTACCTGGCGCTACGCCACTGTTCCTCGCACGCCCGCAAATGCTGTCGCGGGTCAGAAGCTCCATGATGTTTAAGTGTAATGCAGGGCCCTTCATCCTCTTTGAAGCGTGCCCGCATAGCATCCGCCACACGCTCCCATCGCAACAGAGTGTTGCGGTGATTGTTCCACCATCGTCCCGATGTTGACTTCAAGGCCACATCCAAAAGTGGTATCCGGCTTTCCTCGGGGACCCGGTCTTCCACCTTGGCAATAAAAGTATTCACTGCTTGCATGTTTGATAATGTGGGGTACCCGCGGATCTCAGTCCCTACCCACCGGACCTGAGCGATGGAGGCACATCTCCGCGTGGTTGTCTCATACCCCCCTTGCTGCCAGTCTTCCCACGCGAGCTCGGATCCGAGCTCCGAGCTCTGCACACTCCGCCAACTGATAGAGCCAGTTGCGGTCGGGTTAATATAATCGTCCCGCTTCCCTGCAATCATCTGATAGAGATGGTCCATCATCTGAGCATCCTCCCGACTGTCCACCGGTTCTGTATATTGCGGACCCTGATACGGGTCGAGAGGCTGAGTGACCCGTACCTCCCCATCCTCAAAAATCATCAGCTCCTTCTTGAGGTCGATGATGGCGTAATTCTCAAAAGCCCAATCAATGCCAAGTAAGGCATGATAGGGATCCTTATCGCCCATGATATCAATAACCTCAAAATCGGTGTATGTCTTCACCCCCGCAACGTCAACCTCGACACCCTCGAGTCGGCCGATTGGAAAAATACAGTACTGGTTCGCCATCCGGAGTTGGATTGGGGAATAGGCGAGCCATGGCTTTCCAAGAGCCTCCCATGTCTTTCGTGGCAATATATTGACGTCGGACCCCAAGTCCAACATGGTGTCGCTGATTTGGAATCCTGCGACCTGCGTGTTAAGCCGGAATTCTTTGCCTGTTCGTTGCTTGTTCCGCTTGACACGTTGCACGTTTTGAGGGACGTATTGAGGGCTAGCGTCCACCGAATCTCTGGGTTCTGTGCGCCCCTGCAGCGCTCCGTCTAAAGCATGCTTGAGCTGCTACCGCAGCACAGTGTTATCAACAATCCTGAGGAATAGCCGGAGCCAATCCTCGACCACAGTTTCTGCGACGTTCTGCGCACCGGATTCCGGCCGCCTGGGCTCCTCTAACCCTCCCTCATTCCGCAACTGGGCGAATGCCTCAACCTCCTCCTGGAAATACTTCTTCTGGACTTCGGGCCTGATCAACTTCTTTGCGGATGCCGGCTGAACCACCCGTGCGGGCTCCTTCTCTTGGGCATCCTCGCTCGTCTTCTTTCCACCCCTCGTTACTATCGCGACGTTCTGCATGTCAGGGGTTGCGGCCCCCCGCGGTTCTGAGTTTATCAGATTCGCTCCCCTCTGCCGCACCTGTTCTTCCCACTTCTTGATGAGCTCCGGACAGTCTTCTGTAGCATGGGCGTTGACCCGGCACTGGGAACACCAGGGTCGTCGCGGAAGGGGACATTCTCGAGCCACATGACCCTCCTGGTCACAGTTGTAGCATTTTACCGGACCGCGTCCGCCTGTTCGGCCTCCCCGCATGCCGCCACCTCTTCCCCTTGGAGCCTCGTTCACCCTGTACGAGGGACGATCCAATCGATCCGCAAGTGCGTCAAGTGCCCTGCACTGCTCAGTGTTGTGGGTCGTAGACACACAGAATTCACAGTATACATTATTCGGGACCGTGGAGTACTTCTGTAATATCGGGCACATCCGAGGAGGATGCCCCATCGTCCGGAAAATCTCACGGTACTCTGTGGTGGAGGACCTCGGTTGCGGTTGGAACGCCGCAAAGGTCTGTTGTGGCTGGTAGACTCCCTGCGGGTTCATCCCCGCACCACCCCCTGGTGGTGGACCTCTCTGGATAGCTGCGACCGAGGGTCCTGCTCCTGCGCCGCGCAACCGAGGACATTCGGTTGCGACGTGGCCCTCGACCAGACAATGCGTACACCAAACATTCGGTCGTGCTGGCCTCACCGGCTGAAGTTCCTTGAGCTTTTCGGTCAAGCTGGCGATCTGGTGTTGCAACCCTACCAAAGAAGGGTCTTGTGAGGCCACCACCCCCCGATATTCCTGGGGGTAGCCCGCCATGGCGTCAATCTTCATGGCCTGCTCCAAAGCGTCCTGCAGATTATCAATCTTCTGCTGAGTAAGAGGGGTTCGTGTCAAGGGGAGCAGAGCCTTGATGAACTAGTCCCTCTGGTGGTTTGGATCGATCGGGTAGCTCAGTTTCCCGATCGCATCCTTGAATCGCCGCATCAACTCCCACGCGGTCTCACCTTCCTTCTGCTTAATTTCCCACAGCTCAGACAGGCCCTGCTGGTCTGTCTGGGGAAGCTTGAATTCGCGGACAAAATCCCGCTTCACGTCCGCAATTACAGGGTTAGGGTGCGCCTCGGACCACTTGATGAACCAACGCAGAGCTCTCTCTTTGAGCATGGTTTGGAACTCTATTAACTTCCCTGCATTCGGTGTCTGTCGAGCCCTCCAGATGGCTTCGCACAGATACCAGTGTTGCTCTACATCGTCATTGCCCCGGCCAGAGAACTCTGGATACCGGGTGAAAGATCCAGCCATGTGTACTTGCGGAGAATTAACCAGGATAAAACCTCCCGGTCCTGGTTGCGTAACGGTCCCTCTGGGGAAAATACTACTACTAGTAACGCTGCTGCTACTGGGCGTTACCGACGCCGCTGAACTACCATATGACTGACTTAATGCTTGTAACTGAATAAAAATATTTCTTAAAGGTTGATAAAGTACCAGGGGAAGGTCGGGATCCTGGCCATGCGGAAGGTGGGACGTAGGGCTACCTGGAGGGGTGGGTGCCGTCTGATCTTGGAACATCTGCTGCATCACGTCGTGCCATTCATCATCGGAACTTTCTTCGGGCTGCATCTTTCCATTATCTTCGCTAGTCGTTACTTCTCTTTCTCGCGTCGCTGGGCTCCCATGCACCCACTGCACTTCCGCTGTTGTCCCGTCGTTTTTCCGGGTATCCAAACCCATAACTCCCATCCTCTGAGGCGCCTCCTTCTGATTCTTCCTCTCGATCTCTCTTCTCTTCAAATCTCTCATTACCCTTCTTCGCCACCTATCGGCGATCTGTGCCCGCGGATGCGCACGTAGCTCCCGCAACTTGCATGCGGCCTCAACGTCCATCCCCCACTCCCCACTCTCACAGTCTACACAGCATCGGTCCCCTCAATCCTTCCCCCAGTACGGATGGTTTACGCTTCCATACTCGTTTTGTGGAATTCAATCAACCCTTCGTCCACCATCAGGGCTTTGATCCACAGCGGAATCTCCTTCAATAGCTTCCCCCTTAGCCCCGAGTGAAAGACAGCCTCAGCTTTCGAGAAGGACTGATAGCACTCAGCAGCAAACTCCACCGTGTATCCTTCCAACGTGGTCCGTACCCAAAAATCCACCGCGCGGGTTAGTTCAGTGTCTACCCGATGCAGTGCTACCAGGTCTTCGTGCGTCCACCTGCGGTTTATCTTCCGCGAACCTTCTTGGGCCACCGTCGCTCGTAACCTTCGCAACCAATTGTAAAGGTCAGTAGGGAACCTTCCCCAGAAAATTTCGTACGTATCACTAGCTGAGTCAGAGAAAAGAACAAGCTCCCTGATCGCCGCCTCCTTTTTCTTGATCAGCTCCGCTTGCTGAGCAATGAAATGGTCAAGATGATCATCCCACCATCGCCGTATTGCTCCTTCAAAAATCCTCGAGACCATGATCTAGATCCCCTCAGAACATGCAGGTCCCAGCAACAGAACCATTTGTTGGCGAGAAATCAGGTCTCGCAGACAAGACCCAGGTTCAAGAGTTGTGGCCAACAAAGGGGTCCGGTGTAGTCTAGGAACACGCCGGCATTTTCACCCTGCTCAGGAGAGCAGTGCGTCTCACCCGAGGCGTGCCGCAACCACATGCAAAAGGGGATGAGATCAAGGCCAAGGAACAAACCCGCAACTAAAGAAAGATGGTTCATCCATTCATATATAAAGTTATATGCGCCAGATTACTCAATAAGCATTGCAGACATTCATAAATAAAATTTTAAATCAACACAAACACAGTACAAGCACATGAACACTCATTGAGACAACAATCTTCCCTTATATTATTATCCTGGCTGAATACATGATTACATAGCATTCTAGCTGATAGCTCATAACTCTGATACAGATGGATCTTAGAGCAGAAGAGTAGACTAGAGAAGATAAGAAACCATATGAAGCACATGCATGAATCCTCCGCAGCTGCTCTGCGCGTCCTCTCTTGTCTCTGGCCTCGCGCCTTATTCAGTATGCATTCAACTCTTAGCATCCCTCTCTTTTCAGCTGGGTGACTGTTATTTATTCACCCGCGCTCGCGACTATCGGCTCCTTTGCGTCTTCACTTTGGCTTCTCTCAGCTTCTCTTCTGATGTCTGCGTGTTCCACTCTCTGTTTTCTGCTGTGTTTCCTTCATCTGCACGTATCTCCATGCTATCTCCAGCTATCGGGTGCTTCCGCGCCACCTTGGTAGCTCCGCAACTCCTGGTAGTTGCGGCGCGGTCGCGGTTGCCATGTGTATTTACTCCGCAACTCAAACGGGATCAAAACTCAAAATCTCTTGGCCAAGATGTCAAAACTAAACAAAACAAGGGCCCCAACATAAATCATAACCATTATTCAACGTATTTGTTTTAAAGCTCTTTCAAAAGAAAATTTTACCACCCCAACATGACTCTCTCTAGAATAATTATAATATATTAATAAATTTAAAATAAATATTAAGCAAATTTTCAATAAATTCTTAGACCTTCTTAAACCCTTACTTTAAATTTAACTAATACTTAATAAAAATCTTTTAATTGTAGGACAAACGGGACATTTGTTCCATGTCCAATTTATTGAATTAAAATATAAGAAAAAAATTAAATGTATAAACCATCAACACCCCCATTTCTAGCATATAATTGAGATGACATATCCATTTCTCTGTTGAGTAAGATCCCCATTGCTTTCATATAATTAAGATGCCATATTCATGTATGATGAGCAAGGCCCCACAATGTTTTATATAATCAAGATGTCATTTTTAGAATCTTGAAAGTGTGGCCTCAACATGGATTTTGAGGATTTTGAGTGTGCTTGAAAATGACTTGCGCTGTTAATTTTAGAAGTTCGCGAAATTATTGATTTGTGAGGTTACCCATTCAAACTGGTTCTTTCCAACATATCACCCCAACTTGTCTCCTTTAAAATAAATATGAAATATTAATAATTTTAAAATAAAATTTAAGTAAAATTCTAATAAATTCTCAAACTTTTTTAAATCTTTACTTAAATGTAACTAATATTTAATTTGCTATATGCTATATAGTATTTAGTATATATCATTTAATTTAATTTAAATATAACTAAATTAAAGTAAAAATATTGAATTTAAGTTAGTGTTAAGGTTTAGAATCGAGTCAACTTAGGTTTTAATGATTAGTAAATTGAAATATTTTTTTAATTGTAATTATCCATTGCCATTTTGGAGAATCAAATCCTACTCAACAAGAATAATAATGTTTTATTATAATGATAATGTTTTTTTTTAGAAGGATGTCTAGAAGGTTTTACATTCTCACTGTGAAGTATAGATAGAGATAATTTAAAGGGTAGTTGTTCTTGCGAGATATATCTCTAAAAGATAAGTTGAATAGATTCCTTAAAAATATATATAAATATTAAAAATCAAGTCACTTTATTTACATAGTTATTTGTTATTTGAATTGATAACTAATTCAATTTATTATTAATAACTTTTTATTTTTTATTGATATTAAATAAAATTACATAATTAATTCTATAAATTTACATTTTTAGTCCTAATTATTAAAGTGATGAGAAAAACATAAATAATGGTGGCTTATAACAATAGTAAGTGTATTTATTTAGGTCTTGTTTAAATCCATTTTTTATGCAAACACTTGCTTACACTAGCAATTGCCCCTAAAGGTGCAAAGGTCCACCAAAGGAATAGAAGATTTGGGAAGATTATCTTGCCACTCACTCCAAAGAAAGCATTGTTAATCATTTCTATAAGTGAAAAAAATTTACTTCTCGATAAGAATATGTAGATGACAAATATCTAAAGCCACTCAGAGACGACATACAAATATCTAAAGAGGACTCCACCTGTTAGATTTTAACGACTGATGAGTAGAATTAGTATGCTATTAGGATTGAAGGCATTTTCGATATTCAGAAATATGGCATTGCCAGTTCCTTTGGTACAGTACAGTCTCGGAGCAAGAGGAACGAGAATGACAACAAACTAGGTGGAAATGGAGTAGAGTGATACTCTTCCTAAGGTGGAAAGAGAGACACTCTTCCAAGAAAAAAATCTAATTTCATTAATCATTTTCTCGTTAAGTTCATTTCAATGCTAGTTTTAAACTTCTAGGTTCTAAGTTTTGTAAATATGGGAACCATGATAATATAAATGTCATTTTAGAAGAAAAAAAAATTAAGCGAAATGGGTAGCACATCTCACCTGTGGTGACTCCAATTACATTTTTTTTTTTTTGGAATAGGAGTTATCTTCTAAAGTAGACAATCTTGAATTCACCAACCAATTCCTAAGTCGTGTCTTTAAAATCCCAAGCACAGTGTCTGTGATCTTAGGCTTGGGCTTGCAAATAAAACTATCAATCTTTGAATGCTTCAAATCATTGTCCAAGTACCCATAATTTTCCATTTTGGGATAAAAGCAACACCAATGGCATTGATTTTGGCCAGAGCTTTGATAGATTACAGGCACATCCAATCCATCATATTGATTAAAAGAAGGTGACACAAAAGTGACATTACTCCATGATAATATACAAGAATTAAATATTTCCTTACACTCTAGTTGAAGCTCCATCACATCTTTGAGTTGTTATAGTTGAAGCTCTATCACATCTTTGCGTCGTTCTTCACTGTTGCTAAATATTTCTTTGTATCGTTCTTCATTTTAAATCTTTATGTTCCCTCCTTTTACGATATCTTAATATAGTATAATCATAATAAAAAAATAAAAAATACTTATATATATATATATTAAATTTTTCCCGGATGCAGGTGGCATGTAAAGGGAAGAAGGGCCACGAGGCCGCCATGAGGATGGACATATGGCTACTCCACGTGCTCCATCCTTGGAAGGGGCACCATCTTAAAGCTTGGCGTGAAGGTGTCATTACTCCACCCTCCGCCACCCTACCATCGACGTACCAAGTCTGTGTTTTTTTAATGCTGCTCATCATGGGCTTTAAACCCACCACCCTGGCTCTCCATTGCGCATTCGGCTTTGCTTGCTCGTTCTTCCTTTGGCTCTCTATCTCTACATCTCCGACTCTGGAGCAGTGCCCTGGTTCTTCTAGGACGGAGGCTCCCTCTAGTCTTCTCCCTTCCTGGAAACCTATTCCCGCCTCCCTTTGGTTTGAAGACTCGCCCCCCTGGACTGTCATGCTGCGGCGACACGGGCAGCGATGTCGAAGAGCTAGTGGGTGTGGCTTGCCTTCCCGCCCTCCCTACCCTCCCATCTCGCCCTACCTCTGTCGCGACCTGAACTTCCCCATTGATTGGACTGATTTTGACAATCCTCAGCCTTCTGAGCAGCTCCCTGCTTCAGCTCCGCCTCCCTCTCCCCTTCGCAGCAAAAAACGAGCTCGCAAGTCCACCATCTCCCCTAAGCTCGCCTTCACCCCTCGCAAGCTGAAAGCTCTTCGGTTCGCAGTGCTACCAATGGTAGCAATGGTTCAAGTGATTCTGACAGCAACAACGAAGGCAACCCGGAGCTGGATGTGGGCGGCAACTTGGAGTTGAACATTGGCAACTGCCCTCAGCACACCATGTAGCTCCTCCGACTACTGATGATGCGGCGACCCTGAGCGACCTCACCTCGCCACACCCTCCGCAAGATGAACACGCGTTGGACACAGGCATGATGGACGTGGGCTACGTGTGCAGGATTCTCGAAGAGCCTCAAGCCTCCAGTGACAAGCATGCAGGTGTCCCTTAGTTTTATCTATTTAACTCTTTGCGACATTAACCTATGCAATCATGTTTATCCTAGGTTTTTTTGTATATCTCTGCTATTTGTTTTTGCTGGTTTCCCGCCATGGGCAACAATATTTTTTGAACTTCTAAGGACTGGTTTCCCCTTTAGGAGCAGTCCAATACTTGACAGAACTCTTTGGCACTTTCCCTATGGATTGAATCTGTTCTTTCCATAGAATGCGACCTATAACTTCTTGTTTCTTATGATCTAATAGAATTAGCCTAAATTAGAAAAAAAAATATTAATTTTTTTATTACAAATTCATTTTAAAACATTTAAATATTAAAAATGTAAATTATTATTCTAATATTTTTATATATTTATTTTTTAAAACTCAATAAAACTTATTTTTATGATAAACTAATTTAAAAATCAATGAAAAATCAAAATATCTCAAAATTTAGAGATTAGAATCTTTCTTTTTTCATTTAGGATGGGATTTAGAAAACTTTAAAGGACAACACACTTCCTAGCTAACTCCATCAAGTTGCAGTGCCACGTGTCAATTTTTTTTTTGGAGGGAGGAGGATGAAAATACACAGATCTTATTGGTCAAAACTGCCCAACCAAACCCATCATAGGAACACCTTCGGTGTAATTATGGTGGGTAGTAATTGATGGCACATATTTTATTTATGTGAGTAAGAGATATTTACAAGGATTTTAATTTTGGTTGTTTCCTATGAAACTTAAAAATGAAAAATCTAAAAATATCTAAAAATCATGACATAAATATAACAACTACATCCAAAAATTATGGCAAATAAATCTGAAGCAATTGTGAAAATAATGCAATAACAATCATTAAAGATATATAAAGTTCCCAAAGAATTCATCTTAATCTTGCCTAATTTTAGTATAGCCACATAGGGATTGCAAATTCCATTACTTACCAACATGTATACAATCTAATAAGATTTTTTAAGCATGTGCTTGATATTTATGCAATTAGATGATGTTTTTTTTTAAATATTGTGTTTAATTAACTTGAAAATAAGATTAACTTTAAATTTTATAAAAATTGTTATTTTTTTTAATTTGTGTTATACATTCTATGTGATATAAATTTAAATTTTATAAAAGAAATTATTTTTTATTTGTGTTTTGCGTTCCCCGACATATAAAATATAAAAAAAATATCATTAAAAAAGGTATATAGTAATTATTTATCCACAATACTTTAAAATAATCATTTTCTAAATTCGATTTTTTTGGGTTGACTAAATGACATTAAAATAAATGTTTTTTAAGCCTTTGAATGGAATTAATTAAAATCAATCCCAAAAACTGTTTTAAACTTTCAGTTAAAATTAAAATTAACATATGTTTTAATTAAGAATTTAAGAATTTTGATTAATAATAATAAAGATTAAAAATATATATATATATTAGAACGTGAAAAGATTAGAAAGTTTTTAAAATAAATATTTGTTTTCAAACATTATTTTTTAAATCTTCATAGGTTCTTTTACATATATAAGTTTGCAAATGGTGTAAACATATTTGTTTTCTGTTTCTTAAAGAAAAATAGGGAAAATTCTTCCGAACTATTTTTACACATTGCAACAAGTAAAAAAAAATACGTTATTCCACAATTATATTCAATTTAGAATAAATATTCAAAAAATAAATGGTGTGTGTTTGAATAAATATTCAAAAATTAATACTAAATTTGAAGTAAATATTTAAAAATTAAATTATTTATTTTTTTAATGACAATCCTGAATGGCGTATAAGAGATGAGGATGATTTTTTTCAAAATTGGTAGCGGTCCCAAAACATTTCCACTATCTTTTTCGACGGGGCATCCAAGGGGAACCCCGGTGCTGCTGGTGCGGGTGGAGTTATTTACTCTCCCGGTAGGTCTTCCAAAGATTGGTTCTGTTGGGGACTTGGCAAGAAATCCAACAATCACGCAAAGATCCTTGGGCTCCTAAAAGCTTGTCTTATTGCAAGAGATAAGGGAATCAAAGTGCTCCAAGTCTTCGGTGATTCAGAACTGATAATAAAAAATATAAACACGGAGACTCCGTTCAGCAATGCCAGCCTCAACAAAACTTTGGACAGATTGAAGAGAGTCCTTCGAGACTTTGACAAGTGTAAACTTCATCACATTTTGAGAACATCAAACAACGAAGCAGATGAGATGGCAAACAAAGGCAGCTCGCTCATGAAAGGGCAGATCATTGTAAACAATATAAGCACTGTCCAAATGCCTTGAAAGTACTTATTGACTTTTAGATGCAGTAGATAGATCTCTGCTTTGTAAAAGGGGCCGCCTCGGCAAAGACCCATAATCTTTCTAATATAATAAAATCATATCCGTTACAGTTAAAAAAAAAAAAATTACCAAATAATGATTTATTTTTTAATGGATATTCAAAAATTACCAAATGACGTATTTTCAAGAAGAAATTAAAAATTACACGGTGAAGATCTAGAAAACATTCAAAAATGGTGGTGCTCACCATAGAATATATTATCCTCTACAAACATTATCATAATTATCACTAACTCTCTGAACTTTTATATATATATATATATATATATAATTTTCTAAATTTAATTACACAATATAATATAACACAATTATATATTTGTAGAAATTTATTAATATTTTAATGTATTATCAGATTCTCCTGATCTAAAAATTATATCCACTGTTAAATACATAATCCTTCTACTTAAATATTTGCGTAAATTTAATGGCCAACATAACACAAAGGTTTTTACCAGGAAAGCTTAAAGCTAAAAACCTCAAGTATCATATATTATGTATATCATGGATCATGAAACAATCTCATACAAAACTCTACTCTAAGAGCTCTTAGTACAATATACAATCATCTCACACTGTCACACAAAAAATTGGCAAATTCATGCACCAATTTACTACCTCCTAACAGCCTGCCTCCACTTCACAATCCCGGCTGATGAAGATCCCTGGATGAATTCAATCTTGCCTTGCCTTGACTGCGCAATCCTCATTGGAATCTCCAATGTGTGTGTAGTTGCATTGAATGCACCACTATAGTCACAACTGATAGTCAAACAAGCCCTTTCACCTATCTTTCCACTGGGTCTCCACTGGATCTGACATGCATGTAGTTAACAGTAGTATTTTTTCAATTGCATGTGAGATCACTCCATGTGAATTAATTTAATATTTAATTCACTGATCCCTCACTAGTGTATCTTTAGTTACAACTAGTTACAATTAGCACAACTGAGTTTAACTCACTTAACTGAGTTAAATTAAATAACAACTCACATAACTACTCATCCAACTATGTTACAACTTCGAATCACTCAATTATAACTCAATCCACTCTGCATGTCCCACCAACCAACCTTAGAACTCGTAATTCCTTCAGTGAACTGGTTTGCCACATCAGTTAACTGAAATCAAGTGCTTCAAGAGAATAGATTATTATTTATTGTCCAATTATTATTAAGGGCTAATAATAATCAAGTAGTCTTTAGTGCTACTTTTTGAAGGCTTTTACGGTGGATTTTTCTGGCCTAATTTCTCTAAAATCTGGCAGTGATTTATTGAAAACAGAATTTTGATGGCTAACCTTAGACAATGGAAGTGCCCTAGGGGTTTTTTAGGGTGCTGAATCCATATATACAGTAAAAAAACCAGTTTAAATAACAGAAATCAAGATTTTACCTCAAAAATTTTCACCGGATTCGTGCACCTGAAACTCCAAAAAGTCGCACTAAAGATAACTCCAATAATAATTGACAACTGATCTATTTTTAGACATGCAATTTATAAATATACTTCACCCATGCATCTAAAAATGTAATCTCATCTATAAATAGAATTTTCTCAACCATCTATAAATAGACTCCCGCTATAACTAGAATATGATCACCATTCTAAAAATAGACATACACCTAAAAATAGCCTGCGAGCCCGACCTAGTGTAGGTGCTTATTTTTTACTAGGATCATCATCTTGTTAAATCTCAACAATATTCAATAAATAACAAACACACACACACACACACACACGCACACACACACACACACATAATATTTTGATATATTACACCAAGTTTTTTTTTTTTTTGTCCCCTTCATTTTAAGTCCCTAACTTAATATTTTATATTTTACTTAAATAATATTAATAATTATTGAATTCATATTATATAGTTTTTACTTTGGATCTTAATGTTCATTTCCTAATATTTTTTTTTTTTTTATCAATAAACTAGTAATAATATCCCTTTCTCAATATTTTATAGTTTATTCAATAAATAATGATTTATTTTGATTTATTTCTAATGTTTTAATTTGATATTTTTTTGGTTTGGTTTACGTTGGAATTCTTACACATTGTCCTTTTGATGAACCATAATGGTTGGTTCAAAACATGGACCCCGAAAATTGTTAGTGTGATTGATCCAGAAGAGTTATTTCTAAACATTGTGAATTACAGGTGGCATTGATCCAGAAGAGCTATTTCTAAACATTGTGAATTACAACTTGAATGGGGAGTCATGTAATGTTATATATCATTTTTTTGAATTTATATGAATTTTATTACTTTAATTTTGAATTTATATGATTTTTTATTAATTTGTGTTGGATAGGTCAAGTAAACTTGACTTGTCAAATTTTCTAAAGTTTTTTAGCTCCACCTTTATGAGAACGCATGGTATTGACCTTGATATTCATGTGAAATATAGCCTATTAAGGGGGGAAGACTCTAGGTAAATGTGTCTTTTGCACCAAAATTTGTAACATATGTGTTGTGTTTTTGTGAGTAATTTTTTTAAAATTAATATAATGATTTTTTCTATATCATATATTTAAATATGAAAAATATGTCATTTTAATTTTACACCTTATTTATAGAAATTAAACTAACATAGATCCATCTTAATTATAGATCTATCTAGCCTTGAGAGGGATTAAATCTCTGAAGGTGAAAACCTTACCTCATGTTTTGCACTCAAAAAAGAGGTTTGAACCTCGAGAGATTTGATCCCTCAAGCCCCGAGAGGAATTAAATCTCTAGAGGTGCAAACATTTCCTCGTGTTTTTCACTTAAAAAATAACATAATAAAACAACAATAAGCAAGAAGAGTTTAATGACACTTATGAACATGACACTTTTTAATTAAATTGAAAATAAAAAAGGGCATATATACCTTTGAGATAAATGTCAACCCTCTATATTGACTACTACTAAACATATTTCTTGGAGGTTAGATCCCTACCATTAATCTAATTATTGATAATTAAATTAAAATTCTGGAAAACTTATTCCAAAATAGTTATACACCAATTTTGTGATTATATTTGAACAAAAAAAATCTAAGAAACATGTTAATGATTAATTATAATGAACTCAATGCACTCCTTAGTAACTTAATCTCCAGGAATGGAGTACTAATCATCATCATTCATTATGCAGAGGTATTATTATTAAGAATAATCTCCATTGATGATATAGTTTGCATTCTTATATAAATGTTTATCATTATGTTTAGCAAAAAGAGAGAGAGAGATAACATCGATGATTTAGTTTGCATTCTTAAGTGTTTATCATTGTGTTTGTAAAAAAAGAGGAGAGAAATAACACATCATATTGTTATGATCATATAGTGTATGAGATTTAGATTTGTGATCACTTCATTCACATGAGTAGTTGATGTAAGATGTTTTCTTAAAAATATTTCACAATTATTGTTGAGGTCCTAAATTGTCCTATTTTTTACAACCTTTTATCTTCATCTCCATATTTTCCATAATAATTTTGCTACATTTTCGATCTATAAGGTCACTCGATATATGCTCATAACACGATAAAAGGTATCAATCATTCCTAGTTTATATTCTTTAGTTTCTTTGTGAAATTTAACCAAAACATCTCTATGGCTACTGTATTGGACTAATTTTGTAGCTAATCAGATATTTTGCAACTATATCCATGGTTAAACAGGTTCCAACGCGTTTGAAGGAGAATAAAGCATATAAGTAGATGAAAAATGGTGAACATATAGACATCCACCTATTACATTGACCTGGAAACTCACAGGGTTCAAGAAATTTGATGATCAAACCAGAAGAAAACTTTGGTTATAATACTTTAACCTTGCACAAAATTTGAAAGAAAATTGTGGCATCATCAAGTGAGCATGGGATTGAATGATAAAAGTGTGGAAATAAAGTTTGTGTTATGTATAATATAAATCTTCTCATGATTTTCTCTTCTCGTAGCAAATCATGAGAAGCATGATTCTTGTTTTGATTTAATTACTTAGTTGTCAAATACAAACTAGCTTATTGGCTTATAACTCTTCAAATTGTTATTCAAAAAGGGTTATAAATAGCCTTGAAGTGAGATAATGGACATCTTTAAGCTTTGTAATTATTTTTCTATTGAATACCTATGTTTTAATGCAATTACTTTGTTCCTTTAATGCTAAAATTTGTGGGTGAATAACTCGTTAATTAAATACCTTTCATTCTTACGCTCGATGGGAGGCCCCCCTAAAGAGTTGTAAGTTAGTTTAGCTATTGATTCAATAATTTTTTTATGAGTAGACTCTTTTCTATTTGCAAATAATTAGACACTTTCTATCCATGTTTTGTTTCATGTTATAATTTATTTAACATTGTCTTAATTGCATAGGGTTGAGCACTCACTTATAAACCAAATATCAAAAACATTTCCTTCCTGTTCTTTTACTTAGTGTTAGCCCAGGTATTTCAATGAGGAAATGACTCTTTCAATTGTTTTCCATAAGGTCATAGGTAAAAAAAAATTATTTTTCGAACTAGTTCTCAGAAATAATTTTGGTCACTGAAGAAAAGCTAAACCATGTATGTTGCTATTTTATTTCATTTATCATTGTAAAAGTTCATCGCCATAATTAGTTTCAAGGTCATCATCTCCATCATCATCATTCAATATGTCTAGGGTTATGTCATTTAATTTCATTTAGGTCAAGTCTAGGTTCAACTCTGCCTTTGAAAAAATCATCAAATTTTCACTAAAATAACGCAGTGGCCCTCCACTTCATCCATAAAACCCTAGTAAAGGAGCAGATATGTTTATGAAATTCAAAGAAAGACATCTCTCTTGTTTCATATGGCTCAAGTTCCAAAAAGTTCAAATCATCTCATTTTTGTATCAATGTCTCATTGAAAAGAAGAATTTTGTCTCATTGCCTCATTTAAGGATCCACAAATTCATCATTGGTTGTCAAAGCTTGAAAGGAGGTCAATATGACCTATTGTTCCAGTCAAATGCAAAGGGAGTCATTCTAAGTTTTTAAAGACATATCATCTTGTTTTAAAGGGTCATATCCAATGTGAAAGCTCAAAGGTTTTAGAAAAGTAGTCTTGTTGTCTTATTTAAAAGGAGAAGTTTGTCTCATTGTCTCATTAAAATGTCAAAAAGTCACCTCAAGTGTCAAATAGTTCAAAAGAAGTTAATTATGCCTTCATATCTCACTTAAAGGAGCAAAAAGGTCATTCTCAATTGTAAAAAGTGTCAAAGGGTCATTTGCAAATGTTAGAGGGTAAGGAGTATTTCACAAATTTGAAAGAGAGAAGTTTATTTCATCCCATGTGAAGGAGTAAAAAAGTCACTGTCAATGTGAAAAAAGGGGTTAAAAATGTTTTGTAAATATTAAAGGGAAAAGAAAATTCACCCTTATTTTAGTGTTGTCTTTTTATATATGTGAGATCCACTTTGATTATCTCTTTTCACTCTCAAAAATCCTCTCACGACTCTCAAGAGAAAAACCATGATTCTACATTGTTGTGGTAAGAAAAAAATCATTGTTACATTTCTATTGGGGAGTGAAAATAAACCTTCTTACGTTTCTGGGAGTGAAAAGACACCTTGTTACGCTCCTGGCAGAGTGAAAGAAACCTTGTTACATTTCTGGAAGTGAAAATTTTGTGTTACACTCCTGGAAAAGCTTGAAAACTCTTATTACGCTCCTGGAAAAGCTTGAAAACTCTTGCTACTGGCAAAGCTTGAAAACTCTTGAAAACTCTTGTTATGCTCCTAGAAAAGCTTGAAAACTCTTATTACGCTCCTGGAAAAGCTTAGACACGCTATTACGCTCTTGTATTGGTTGAGTATAGCGTTGTTACACTCCTGTAGGTGATAGTTACAATGTTTTAGAAGCTTGAAACTCTACAAATATTCCATCCTTCGAGCTCATTCCTTGGTGATTAGATAACCCACAAGGTAAGCCTCCTCTCATGCTAGTGTTTGGTTTCATGATTGAAGATTTAATAATCTTTCCATATCATTTATGTTATCTCTATATTTTCCATTTTCCATATATATATATATATATATATATATATATATATATATATATATATATATATATATATATATATATATATATATATATATATATATATATATATATATATATATATATATATATATATAAACCCTAAACTACCCATTAACTGAACCCTAACCCATCCCATAAACCCTAAACCTACATCCCCCATGCTCCATCTACATAAGCATATCACCCACACTACCCTCCATAACTTGTCAAAAACAACAAAACCCCAATTCTAAGCTATTTTACACAATCAACCAATGAAAGTGTTGAATATAGACAAGACTTTGTTTTAGGGCTTTGAAGCAGTTGCACTCACCCATTTTCATCCATTCCATTTGCATTGTGGAGATGAGGAGTTAAAAATTTTATCAAAAAATATTTCCAGCTCCATAACCCTCAACACTCAAAACATTTCTTCATTATTTTTTTCCCACAACCTCATTTGGGAAATGACTGTGTTTTGAGGATTTGAATGACTTCTATTCCTCCATTTCTCCTCATTCCACTATCATTATGGAGACAAGATATCATCCTACTCACTGAAATTTTATTAGAATTTTTACTCATTTCCATCACTCCTTTTTCACCTCATGAAACTTTTATTACTATTTCATAGGCCATTCTCATAATCAAATTTTGGAATTTCCTATGTTTTAAACATTTGAATGCCTTCCACTCATCCATTTGCCTTCATTTCACCTTCAAATTGAAGCTAACACACAACACTACCTACTCAATTTTTTCTATATTTTTTCCCAGCTTCAAGGCCCTCCATTTCATCCACCAAACTCACACCTTCATACACTCTGTTTTCCAAGTTTCCATTCTCATCCACTCATTTCATTGACATCCCAAATTTTTCATCATTCCAGTGATCAACATCATGGAAAGTGACAAGAAGAGTTTCAAAGGAGGGCGTCATCTCATACTTGAGCCATTCACCATGCACGAAATCAATGATTCACCATTGGCCAGAAGATGTTTTCAAATAACTAAGTGTTTAACATTTTGTGAAAGGCTAATGGAAGGAGGGTATCATCTTCAGTTGTCCAATATTTTTGCGACCAGCTACAACATGGGAAAGGTCACTCTTGCAGGTATGGAGACTAGTTTATCCCCTAACCTAATTTCTTCAGCTACAGGTATTCCTTCTCAGGGAGAGCATTGGTTCAAGGGTGTGGATATTGACATTGAAAACTACAAGCAGTTTCTAAAGCCTCGTGCTAGAGATGACCCAGAATTTCTCTTTCCTTTTAGAAACCTAAGAAACAAGTATGCTCCACTAATGATATTCATAATGAAGTACTTTACATGCGAAGGAAGATTCTCTAAGCTATACAGGTATCACATCAGACTTTTGATGCACTTTACCAGAGTCAAAACACTTGATTTACCTCATTATTTATACAGGAGCTTGGTTAAGATGGCTAAGAAGGTCCAGAGCAAAAGCGAAGATCATCGTACTAGTATCTTTCAACATGGTCTTATCAAGCTCATTGTGTTGCAACACTTGTCCTCCATAAACATGACATGGGAAGTCTTCTTGGAGAGGTTATAAACAGTGCTTTATGTCTTACCTATTACATCATCACCACAACTAATGGAGATTGGTTCTTCCAGTATGTCTATTCAGCTTTCAGATATCCCTGTGGTTGTGGGATTTTCTCACACATATGAGAGAGGCAGGAGGCAAGTTTTTGTGCCTAAGTCTACCAGGAGATTTCTTACATTTGACGCCCATGATGAGCAATGTCAAATTGAGGAGCAACCTCTTTTGCATCAACATGATGAGTCAATGCCAATGGAGCCTGAGGTATCAGAACATGAGGAGGTCAAATCAGTTGAATACATCATCAAAGAGAAGGATAAAGAGATTAAAGAATTAAAAGAAGCTTTCTCCATTGCCCAATTCCGAATTACTTTCCTTGAACGATAAAATTTTCAATTGCAAGTGAATCAACTCCTCCAAAGTACATACAAATCAGACATGGAAGCAAGCAGAGGTAAAGGAAAGAACATTTTTATTGTTGACCAAGTGCAGGATATAAAGTTTTAAGTACATGAAAAAAGACCAAGAACAAGAGGCCTAGAAAGGGCATTGGAGTAAGAGAAACAACAAATTCATCAACCTAAAGTATTAACATTTGATGAACTCATTGCCATGGAGATCAATGAGAATAGAGAACTTTGGCTATCAAGAGTTAATGAGCACCTAGAAAATTTATTGAAGAAGGTTGAAAGGGATAACAAATTGCAAAGGCACATGACAAGTCATTATCGAACCGGGGATATCATTTCTCAAGTAAGGCTGAAACAAGTCAAAAAGAGGGTTAAAGAGGCACAAATGAAGCTCAAGGAGAATAAAAGCTTGGATTTATTGGTTGAAGCTTCATTAGATGTATAGCATATCTCTTTCAAGTGTCAAAGAACCAATTTTGAAGGCTTTGGAGCAGTTTTGGTATTTTTCATCATTTTTTGCAGAATTCTAGAAATTTCTCATTACAGAAGGGTAAGGGACACTTATGACTTTTTTATTTGGAGGCAGCCAAATGGTGAGTTCTTTACATGGATAGATGTATTTTTATTATTACATCATATATCAGTAACCCTCCTGGCATGACAAGCTACAATTTGGGAGAAAAAGTTGAAAACCCACCTATTTTTCATGTTTCTGCCTCCTTTTTGGACCCTCCAGTGTTACGCTTTTGAGCGACTTTAGGAGAATGGATTTTTGAAGGCCTTCCCATGGTCCATTTTGGAAAATTCAAGATGTTCTAGAAACTAGACACACAGGGATAGTTGACTATTTTTTCAAAAGGGAATTTGGACTTCTCAAAGTGCCTCAGAAGTGCTTCCAAAGTTCTGTTACGCTTCTGCAGTTTGTTTTTAAATTCTTCAGTCAGAATTGTCATAGATCAGCATTAGCTTCCTTCAGTACAGCTGTCAAACTCAGAAATGGTCACAAATTCGAGGCTATGAGTTGTAATTAGAGTTAATAGGTCGGTTTTTTCTTCCTTGTATGATGGAATGTGTAATTAATATAAGGGACAAATACTCCTAGTTTGTAGCTAAATTTTAGGGAATGGTTTCTAACCTCCCTAGAAACTAGGAAATGACTCATCTCTTGCATTTATGACCCATTTGAGATGGGATTTCAACCTGGTGAGGTGTCATGATATATATTTTATATAAGTAGACTCTCTTTTTTCATTGTAGAGGTTGGATAGTTGTTATTTGCACTGGAGCTATTGTACAAGCTTTTGCTAATGAAATCAAGGACAATGTTGCAAACATAGTGTTGAGACTCCAGTGGTATGCCTTTGAGAATTTTCTTTTCTCAATCATGATTTTGAATGTTATGTTACTCATATTCCACATATATGCTTCTTTATGCTAATTCTTATCAGTTTATTGACAGAAAACATGCTTTCCATGCTCTGTTTTTCATAATATTTTCATGAAATTATCTTGCTCTTCTGATGAATGAATTCAATTTAATGCTCATTCAGATTCCTTCTAATTTCACTCTATACACAATGGCAAATTAATAATTCTTGTTATATTACCTACCTGGCCTCACCCTTAACTCTACAACTAAACCTTTGAAGTCAGATCAATACCCTAGACCTAGTCTCCTAATTGTCATTCATATCCAGCAAAACCCAAACAAAAATAAACCTTAATATATTGAGCATCATAACTAGCCTAAAACATTATATCCAGTCATCCCTTTGACTACAAAGTGACATAGAGAGAGCCCTCTCTGGTCCAAGTAGGGCTAGCTACCTGGCCAAAAGTTGGTTTGTGGTTACCTTTCTCCAATCCTACTGTCAGCCTTAGGAAGTTGGGGAGAGTGATAACACTTAGTCTCATATTTACAAGTTAATGTCTAGATTTATTTCATTCATAACTGCGCACGTTATTAATCTATCAGAGTTGTAATTTAGATCGTCATTTTCAAGCTCTGTCTCTTAATTTAGTTTTAATTGAATGTCAAATCACTTAAAATAAACTTTCTTTCAGTTGAATAGTATAGAAATTTCAATTCCTGTCAATGAGAATAACATTTCAAATCATTGTAATAGAATAAGGTTTTAATTCTTCTCATTAGAATAATACTTTAAATTCGATTTAGTATAATAAATTTTAATTATTTTCAAGTAGAATAACTATGCTCATCATAATAAATTTTCGATTTAGCTTAGTAGCATAGAGTTTTTATTTCCTTGAAAAGACAAGTTTGATAGAATGAACATGTATGTAGAATTGACATGAGTTAATCTTGTTTGACTCAAAATTGCAGTTTGTTTCGATAGATTAAAAATTCTTATTTCATTTCAAATCAAAAATAGAATTCCTGGCATATATTGTGCACATGCACTTCACAAGTACACGAACCTTGGTTTGACAATTTAATGACGTAATTTAAATAACAATTAAATTACCCAACATTTTTGGCATTGTTTACATGGAAGTGTATATAGGAATTTATTTTTTATTTGCATATCATATTAGATGCATTCATTCTCTAGATGCACAATTAAAATCCTATTAAAATAATTTAGGATGCATTTATAGAGAACGAGATTCTAGGGGTAGATATATAAGTAGAGGTAGAGGACGTAGTTCAATACCAACATCACCAACCACCCACACCATACCACGAACTGCCACACCATCCACTGACACTTGCACTCCATTCATAGTAGGTAAACAAAGACTCCCTGAGGTACATAGGTCTAAAATTCAACCTAGGGACTCACCAACTTCATCTACAAAAGTTTTATTTGAAGAACCTACATCCCCTACTGAAGGAGTTGGACATTTTGTATTCAACAGGGGAGAAAATCCTAGGATGGGAGTTAGAAGTGCCTAGTGAGGAAGATGAAGAAACTTTTTCTGACATACCATTAGTAGAAGAACCATATGAGGAAGTAGGCAACCCTTTTGTTGAACCTTACATTATCTCTAAGGAATCTACAATGGAAAGAGAAGGGGAAGGAGAAGTACACAATGGAGATGGGGGACCAAGAATTGGTGTAGGAAGAGGTATAGGAGGAAATAGAGGAAGTTGAGGTGGTAGAGGTGGAAGGGGAGATGACATAGATTTTTGTGAAGAAGAGCTTTATGGATTCCCTATCTTGGATGAAGAAACCAGCGCTATCATGAAAAATATCTCACCCGCTATCCTTCCCAGATTTCATGGCTTAAGAACTAAGGATCCTTAAACATTTATTTTTGAGTTTGAAGTATTGTGTAGATCATATGAGCTTGATACTAAAAAATTAAAATTGTTTCCAGCCACTCTAAAAGATGGAGCCCTTAAATGGTTCATGGGTCTAGGAACACACTCTATTATAACATGGGACGAAATGAAGAGAGTGTTCCTAGAAAAATAAAAATATTATTGTATGCACCGTAATCTTAAGGATGAATTATTTAATATGGTTCAAAGAGAGGATGGAAACCTTGAAGATATAGTTAGAAAGGTTTTCTACAATATCAAAAGGTCCAAAATGCACAATTTATATGAAGAGACACTAAAAACTCTTTTGCTAAAAACTATTAAAGATGAGTGGATTGATATCCTCAATCTAAAGAGCAAATGAGATGTTTCTCAATTGTCATTTGAGGAAATTTGTGAGTTGTGTAAACACATTTCATGAGTCAAATCACAATATAGCAAAAATCCAAGAGACCCAGTCATGTCGAGACTAAGTAAATCTGCATCTAGAACAATAACTAGACCAGAATTAGGAAATTTTCTTGATAATTTCAAAACAAATATCCTTGGAAATCTTAGTGAAAAATTGGATTCCCTAAGGATACAAAACAAGAAAAAATCTAAGAATGTTGCATTATCTATTTTCTATCCTAGGTGTAGGAAAAAGCAGGCTCCATGAGAATGTCCTCTAGATAGTGTTGAGATATGTGTCATATGTGCAAAAAACCATGATACAAAAGAATTTACTTCCATACCAAGGCTTAAAGTTGTTTTCCAAGATGAAGCTGGAGCAAGTCAACTTGAATCACTTTGTTTTTTTTCTCCTAAGAGACCATGGAATCCTATACAAACAGGCATGGTACAAGATCCCAATGCACAATATCAATCACATGAACAACCACAAAGAAATTAGAATGCACCTATGCCTTGGAAAACTTGGCCACCTTAGTCCCAAAACCCAAATTGGTCACAAGGTTGAAAAATTCTTATGGTAGTGTCGTCGCTACTACAACAACCTCCAAAAATTTCACTACATTCAATTTTGGAGCCTATTATCATCGTCGCACCTAGTGTTGCTTTGATCATAAAATGTCATCTCATGTTATTCTGTGTTTCAAGTGTCTTTGAATGGCAAGTGCCTTCGCGTTGGTTAGAATACCTTTAAGTGCATTTCATGGTTGTAACATCTTTATTGTTGTAAGATGACACTTTCGGGTTGCATTCACACACACTTCACTTGTTGTACTTGGGGAATGTGCATAAAGTGGAATTTTGATGTATATTTATCATTTTTCAACTTTGTCTAAGTTTTCTTGATGATTTGGTATGTGTCACACATGGTTTTATGCCTAAACTCATCATGTTCATCCCTCGCCCTATATCTTGGACTTAGACAAATTTTTGGTTTCAAAGAAAGCTTATTGAGGCCAAGAGCATATAAGTGCACTCTGAAGCCTTGATTGGGAATCCTTCATTGTTAAAAATTTCACCATGTGCCCTCCAAGAGTGCAAATCATACTCAAGCCTATTTCCCCTTCCCTATTCTGAATTGTGCCCTTCAAGAGACTGAGTCTTCCTTTGAGCATACTCCTTCGACTCGAAGAAGTGTTCCTTCCTTGAGCACATGAGTGCACCTTGAAGTCCTTAAGCTTCACACTTTATCCTTCCCCAATGTTCCATGAGCCCTCCAGTCCCTTTGAGCACACTCTGAAGGCACAAAGTTTCTCTCTTCAACCTTCAGACTTGCACCATGTGGGCCTCATGAGCGCACCCTGAAGGCTTGAAGCCTTCATCCTTTAGCCTTTATCAGTGCACCTTGTGCCCCCAATCTCTCCCTTGAGTGCAAAGCACACTTGGGAAGCCCGAAGCCGTTCACTTAATCCTTCGTACTTGCGTCATGCGCCCTGCCTTAACTGTCTCCCTCTCTTGAGTGCATGAGCACAAGCCAAATCCCCAAATCCTTTCCCCTTCAACCCAACCTTTCAAAGTGCACCCATGCGCCATAAGCTCCTTTTTATCCATAAGGTAATATTTTACCTTTTTCTTTTAAGCTTGAATTTTAATCAACTAATAATGTAGCTAAGTATGAAGTGTTGATTTTGAGTCTTCAAACTGCTAAACAAATGGGAATTCAATGTATTTCCATTTTTGGTGATTCCGGGTTAATTATAAGACAGATTAAGAATTCATGTCAAACCAAGCATCCCAGATTGAGGTCTTATAGAAATGAAGTGACCTTATTGAAAATTATTTTGAAGGCTTAAATCTTCAGTTTATTCCAAGAGAAAAAAACATAATGGCAGATTCACTGGTAGTTGCAGCCAGTACATTTAAGCCACCAATTAATCCAAGGCTGAGATATGAGATTGAGTTGAGTCATAGGCCTTCAATTCCTGATAACATAAAGCATTGGCAGGTTTTTGAGGATGATGAGCATATCAATCATTTCCTAACAATGATTGAAAATTTTGAAGACAATGAAATAGATCAAGAAAGTGAACAAGCTGATCAGAATGATGTACCCAAAAACCTGAAACAGTCAATAGGTGATCAGAAGATAATTCAGTTGAAGTATAGTACATTTCCCAGAGGTCTGGTTCCTCTTGAAAGATTGTTTGATGCTAATGATGTAGCAGTGAATCAGAAGAAAGTATCTCAGGAGGGAGAAATGGAGGACTGTAATTTAGGAACTCAATAGGAGCCCAAAATGGTTAAGTTGTTTAAAGGAGTTCCAAAGGATTATAAAGAAAGGTATGTTGATATTTTCAAGGAGTATATGCATATGTTTGCATGGTGATATGAATATTTAAAGACATATGATTTAGATATTATTCAGCATAAAATACCACTGAAAGATGGTGTTAACCCTCACAGGCAGAAGCTTAGGCAAATTAATCCACTGTTACTTGCCCCAATTGAAAAAGAAGTGAAAAAAAATTTGCAAGCAAAAATCATAGTTCCACTTAGATACTCAGATTGGGTTTCAAATCTAGTTCCTGTCAGGAAGAAGAATGGAGAGATAAGATTATGTGTAGATTCCAGGAACTTGAATAGAGCCCCCCTGAAGGATAATTATCCTTTTCCAAACATGGATCATGTTCTACAAAAAGTGATTGGAGCTCATAGGTTATCCATGGTTGATGGTTTCTCTGGGTACAACCAAGTAGCTGTTGAAAAGGAAGATCAGAAGAAAACAACTTTTACCACGCCTTGGGGAACATTCATGTATGCCAGAATGCCATTCGGTCTCATGAATGCAGGAGCTACTTTCCAGAGGTGGGTGACAAATTTGTAGTCATATATTTGGATGATGTGACTATTTTTTCAGGTTCTAATGATGAGCACTTGGAGCATCTACAGAAGGCTTTCCTAAAATGCAAGAAGTTTGGGTTATCATTGAATCCTAAGAAATATTTGTTTGCTTTGGAGTAAGGTAAGTTGCTAGGACATATAGTTTCAAATCAGGGGGTAAAAATTGATCCATCAAGAGTTGAAGCTATACAAACAATCCCATTTCCTAGAAGTAAGAAATATATTCAAAGATTTCTAGGGAAGATTAATTTTCTGAGAAGATTCGTTCCAAATTATGCTGAGATTGTCAGGAACATAACAGATATGTTGAAGAAAAATGCTGAAGTGAAATGGGATAAAGATGCAAGAGAATAATTTTCCAGAATTAAAGAGGCTCTTCAAGAAGCTCCAGTACTGATCAGCCCAGATTATCAAAATCCTTTCCAAGTCTTTTCATTGGCATCACCTTCTACCATTGTTGTTGTGTTGCTGCAGAATAACGAAGAGGGAAATGAGCAACCTGTAGCATTTTTCAGTAAAGTTCTCAGAGATGCAGAACTTAAATACAATATCTTGGAGAATCAGGTATATGCTTTAGTTAAATCATTAAAATCTTTCAGGACTTATGTACTTCATTCTCAAATAGTAGCATATGTACCTAATTCAGCTGCAAAAGATGTGCTAGTTCAAAATGATGTGGAGGGGAAAAGGGGAAATGGGATTTCCAAAATCCAAGAATATGATTTAGATATTAAGCCTACTAAGTTGGTCAAAGGACAAGGATTGGCAAAATTATTGACAAAATCTAATTTCCTAGCTCTGGGAAGTAATCTGCTTGCACCTTTGGATGAACTAGTTGAGGAAACAAGTCAAACTAGCACAAAGTCAGAAATCAAGTACAAATTTCTCTGCTCAGATTGGTATAAGGATATTATTCACAATTTGTGCTTTTTCTCTTTTCCTCCCTCAATCAACAAAACAAAGTATAGATCTCTTAAACTCAAAGCTCGACCTTATGTTATAATTGATGCTAAATTATATTGGAAAGATCCCACTGGTGTTTTGTTGCTATGTTTGACAGAAGGAGAGTCAATGGAAGTTATAAAAGAGTACCATGAATGTTTGTGTGGGGGTCATTATAGATGGAAAGTTACTACTCATAAAATCCTCAAATCAGGTTTTTACTGGCCTTCCTTATTTGTTGATGTATACAGAGTGGTTAGAAGTTGCCAGAAATGCCAATTGTTTGCAAAGAAGAAAAGGTTAGCTCCTCTACCTCTTCTCCCTGTTTTTTTTGAAGAACCCTTTAGAAAATGGGGATTGGATTTCATTGGAGAAATCAATCCACCATCAAGTGGGCAGTTCAAGTGGATTCTAACTGCCACTGATTATTTTACAAAGTGGGTGGAGGCAATAACTACCAGAAAAGCAAATGATCTGGTAGTAATGAAGTTTCTGGAAGAGAACATCTTCAGCAGATTTGGATGTCCAGTGAATATTGTAACAGACAATGCTTAGGTATTCAACTCAATCAAATTCATTAATTTTTGTCAAACATATAATGTTATCTTGTCTCATTCTACAGAATATCATCCTCAAGGGAATGGGCTAGCTGAATCTTCAAACAAGACATTGGTGAAGATTTTGAAGAAAACAATTAATGAGAATCAGAAGAATTGGGATTCAAAGTTGATATTTTCTCTCTGGGCAGTAATAATGACTACTAGAAGATCTACTGGTAAGTCTCCTTATGAGTTAGTATATGGTACTCAAGCTTTGTTTCCCACTCAGCTAGCTAGACCAGTAAATTATTTTCTTCAAGAATCACAAGAAGAACCCAATGCATTGATAAGAAGACTAAATAAGGTGATAGAATTTAGTGAGAGCAGGAATAAAGTCAGGGAAAACTTGGTCACAAATCAGGAGAAAATGAAGTCCATTTTTTATAGGAAGGCAAAGGAGATTTTGTTCCAAACTGGAGATTTGGTATTAATATGGGATACCAGAAGAGAAGAAAAAGGAAAGCATGGTAAGTTTGATCCTCTCTGGTATGGGCCATACAGGATTATTGAAGCCAGATCAAATAGCACTTTTATGCTGGAAAATCTTGATGGAGAAATTGTTGAAAATGCAACAAGATGATGGAGCTTAGTGAAAAGAAGTCGCCATCACTAAGTGGGCCCGCAGGCTATTTTTGGTGCAAAGTCTATTTTTAGACTATGTCTATTTTTAGACATATGGATCATGGTCTATGAGTTGCAGGATGCTATTTATGGATGATTGGTCGAGTTGGTAAAAATAGATGGACCTCTATTTTTAGACATTGTGTGGTTTCTATTTTTAGACTGCCGAGCTAAAAATAGAACAGTCAAATATTATTAACCCTTAATAATATTTAGACTATAAATATTATCTTATCCTCTTGGAGCACTTCAGTTTGATGCTTGGATGTGGCACATGCAGCTGACAGAAGGAAATACGCTTTTCCTAAGGGTTAGTTGAGCTATTGCATGGTTGACTTCAGTTAGAACTCATGTGGCATAGTTTGGTGGAGTTGATGAGACAGTTGGTGGAGTTGTGTTCTGTTTAACTTAGTTGAACTAGCTGTATTTAGTCTAACTGAAAAATACACTAGTGATGAGTGGTGTGAATTAATTATTAATTAATTCACTAATTATTAACTCATAAATCAACTAAAGAACACATCAGTTAACTGCAATGCATGGACAGTTCAGTGGAGACCAGTGTTAGAGGTGGGTGAAAGGGTGAGTCTACTATCGGTTGTGACTATGGCTGTGCATGAGATTTGCACATTATTACTGATTGAGATTTAAGGAGATTTAGACAAGACAAGTTATAAGAGACTGGAACTGACCTCATCATTACTCATCTTGTCACACAGAGGCAGGTTGACTATGGGAGATTTACCAGGTCCTATTTATGGTCCGAGCTTGCCTGTGTAGCATGCGAGATATGTTTCATATGAGTCACAGAGCTTTAAAGCTATGTAATGTTGACATGTTCTCTATCATTATAATATACATATATTGTGTTTTCAACGTATGTTTTCCTACTACACATCATGTTATATAAAAGCTGACATATTTTTAATGCTATTATCGCTTCTTTTGTTTCAACTGATGATCAATTTAGAGAAGAGGTTAAGGCATGCAGGCATGAAGTTTAAAACAAAAACGACAATTCCCAAATAAACATTAAGCTATTATTCAAAATTTCACAGACGGAGGCTGCACCCATCATCGTGATTCACATGGATTACAATTTATTTCGGTAGACAGAGTCTGTAAGCGGGCCAGGTAGCCTCTGGATCCATCCTTTCTTTGAAAGGTGATATATCCAGTAAATGCCCCTATATTCAATCTCTGTGCTAGAAATACTTTGTTCTCACAGATCAGAAGCGGTTGAGTTTTGAGCTGGTGGAATTCGAATTTGCAGCAGTGTTTTCTTGGTGTCGAAAGTCGAGATGTCTTTCAACGGATTGCGATTGGAGTATGCCCTTGAGGGCAGCTCGAATTATGTTTCATGGAAGGACAGGATGGAGGCAGTGTTAGATGACAATGGGCTGAAGGAGTTCATAGATGTTGATGTCCCAAAGCCTACTGATGCTGCTCAAGTTGAGGCTTGGCAAAAGAAGACAGCGAAATGTCGAAGGATTCTGTTGGAGGGCGTGAAGGATCACATTGATCTGGCCCACAAAAGTATTACTGATGGGAAAAAAGAGACATTTATTCCAAAGCAAGAGTGACCAGAGGAATTTGGCGCTCAAGGATAAACTCAGAAACATTAAGATGGAGAAAGGCGACAGTATCGCCAAGTACCTCACAAATGAACTTACAGATAGTTCGGCCTGGAAGTGGGGTGGATCAGAGATGATGGAAGATCAGACCTGCTCTCCTTGGGCTTCCGAAGAGTTGGCATTCCTATCAAGACTCTGTTAATGGTCGGGAGAAATTGCCAGGATGGGAGCGACTTTGGTCGGATCTTGTGCAAGAGGAGATAAGGCAGAGTACCAGGGACGGATCTTCATCAAAGGCATATGATGAAGAGAATTGTGCTTTGCTGCTGTGCGCAAGGGGAAGAGCAAGAAGCTTCTCAACCCGGTGCGAAAGTCAAGAAGGTGATATCCAAGGTGAAGTGCTTTCACTGTCACCAGCACGGACATTATGCCACAAATTGTCCGCAGAAGAAGAAAAATAAGCAAGTTGCTGGATCTGCAACGGGAGAGGCCTTAGCCTCGCAGTTTGAGCTGGATTTTTCACTGATCGCATGCTTGGTCTCAAGTGTGATGGGATCAGTATGGTTCTTGGACAGTGGTGCATCTTTTCGCATGACAGGAGATCAAGATTTGTTTACTGATCTGGACAAGAAAGATCTTGGAGTGCACATCGAGATGGGCGATGATGGTAGATACAGTGCAACCGGTATCGGTACCATTTCCTTTGAGAAGGAGTCTGGTAAACCCTTCGTATTGAAGGAAGTGATGCATGTTCCAGGATTGAAGAAGAATCTGATCTCTGTGGCGATGTTAGAAGACAAGGGGTATGATGTTGTCTTCAGCGAGGGAAAGGCTTTCCTGCGCAGTAAGAAAACTGGAGAGACCCGAAAGATAGGGGTTCGAGTCAAGAACCTTTATCATTTGCAAGTAGATGGCTGCGCAGAAATGGCATGCAAGGCAGAAGGAGTGGTGAGCCGGGATGATGGCGAGCTATGGCACCGGAGATTGGGCCACCTTCACCATGGAGCTTTGAAGATACTACAGCAGATTTCTACTGGGCTTCCTAAGGGCACTCTTGCGCAGTCAGATCAGTGCAAGGGGTGTACTTTAGGGAAGTATGTGAAAGCCACCTTTCACGAGAAAGATAGTCGCGCCACGACGATCCTTGAGAGAGTTCACACAGATGTTGGACCTTCCTAGCTTGCAGAAAGCACATGTACTATGTAATCTTTAGATGATTATTCTCTATGCTAGATCTTCTATGTGATCTTCTATGAGAAGAAGAGCAAGACATACTCAAAGTTTTGTGAGTTCAAGGCACTGGTTGAGAAAGAATCGGGGAAGCAGGTGAAGGCTCTTAGGAGCGACAATGGTGGTGAATTCATCTCTGGCAAATTCAAGGACTTTTGCAGCGCAGAAGGAATTCGAAGAGAGCTCATAGCACCTCATAACCCAATAATTAACTGGTTGTCGAAAGCAGAAGAATACGGAAGAACAGAACGCTACACGGCGATGTTGCATGACTGTGGGTCACCTATCTACCAGGCATGAGGCTAATACTGCACAAACCCCGCAACTGCTGTTCTCACAAAAATACTTGGTATGAGAATATGAGGTGAGGCGTTTTCTGGCAAGAGGCCTGATATTTCCCATTTGAGGATTTTTGGTTCACCTGTCTACATTCATGTGATGAAGGATGCCAGGAAGAAGCTGGAGCCGACCGCAGAGGTTGGGATATTTGTGGGGTACACTGATATGCCCACAACTATCGTGTGTATTTGCTAGACAGTCACAATACTGTTGTGCGACGGGATATCAAATTTCAAGAGGAGAAAGCCATGAAGTGTTTGCTTGAGAGGGAGCCACACTTGCATGCAGATGAGGAGCTATTAGTTCCTAAGGATGAGCTTCAGGATGTGGATCAGCCACAAGAGGAAGTTCATGGAGTGGTAGAGACCACTCATGCAGCGCCAACCATCAGAGGGCGCAAGCGCACTACAGAAGCTGAGCGACTGGCTCAAGATGCAGAGAAGGTTGTAGGACCACCTACAGCACAGCGCAGACAGAGACAGTCACCGGACCAGTACACTGGATACATGGCTCTTGTGAGAAAATGTGTCGTGACAGAGCCATCCTCTTTCGAGGAAGCTATGGAGGACCCCGCATGGGTAGATGCCATGGTGGAAGAGTATGATTCGATTGTCAGAAACAGTGCATGGGAGATTGTCCCAAGACCGGAAGGGAAATCAGTGGTGGGTTCGAGATGGATCTACAAAGTGAAGCAGGCGGCTGATGGGAGTGTGGAGAAGTACAAGGCAAGATTTGTTTCTCGAGGCTTCTCACAGATAGAGGGGATCGATTATGAGGAGACCTTTGCACCTGTCGCAAGGTATTCTTCCATACGAACGATCCTAGCTCTCTCAGCGCAGATGGGGTGGCACATCCATCAGATGGATGTGAAGACTGCATTCCTCAACAGAGTCATTGAGGAGGAGGTGTACATAGAGCAGCCCGAAGGTTTCGAGATCTTCAGCAGCGAGTCGCATGTGTGCAGGCTCAAGAGAGCACTGTATGGGTTGAAACAAGCACCTCGTGCTTGGTACACATGGATAGACAATTATTTCACTGGACTTGGATTCTCCAAGAGTGAGGCGGATCCGAACCTATACCAGATTGTGGTGGAGGGTAAGTTGCTGATCATTGTACTTTATGTAGATGATTTGATTTTGACAGGTGATGAGTTTTTGATACTCTCATGCAAGGAGGATCTTGCAAAAGAGTTTGAGATGAAGGACTTGGGCCTCCTTCATTATTTCCTGGGATTGGAAATTTGGCAGCGCAGTGGTGGACTGTTTGTTTCTCAGGGTAAGTATGCCCGGGAGATACTGGAGAAGTTCAACATGCATGGCCGCAAGCCTTTGACACTCCTCTTCCGGGTGGTTGGAGGAAGGAGGATGCTACTTCAGCGGAGGTAGTGGATGCCACTGTCTATCGACAGTTGGTGGGGTCGCTTATGTATCTGGTCAATACACGACCCGATTATGCTATGTCGTTAACCAACTTTCACAAGCTATGGTTAAGCCTACCAAGCTCTTCTGGAAGGCAGGCAAGCATGTATTGCGTTATCTTAGAGGCACATCGGGATATGGCTTGTGGTACAGACAGGAGGATGAGGTGAAGCTTTGTGGCTTCACGGATGTAGATTGGGCAGGGAGCCCAACGGACAGAAAGAGCACATCTGGAGGGATCTTCAGTATCGGGTCGACAACAGTTTCTTGGTACAGCAGGAAGCAGAGATTCGTGGCACTCAGTTCAGCAGAGGCTGAGTATATGGCAGAAAGCTTGGCTACATGCGAGGCCATATGGATGAGGAAGATCCTGGTCGGGTTGTTCGGGTCACACTTGGAGCCTACCGTGATTTATTGTGATAACCAGAGTTGCATTAAACTCTCGGCTAATCCAGTATTTCATGATAGATCCAAACACATCGACATCAGGTACCATCATATCAGAGATTGTGTGCAGCGAAGAATCATGTTACTTTCATACATTCCCACGGAGGATCAGGATGTTGATATCTTGACGAAGGCGCTCACCAGGAGAAAATTTGAATACCACAGAGGTAGGATAGGGGTTGTAGATAATCCATATCTTGTTGAGAGGGAGTGTTGAAAATGCAACAAGATGATGGAGCTTAGTGAAAAGAAGTCGCCTTCACTAAGTGGGCCCGCAGGCTATTTTTGGCGCAAAGTCTATTTTTAGACTATGTCTATTTTTAGACATATGGATCATGGTCTATGAGTTGCAGGATGATATTTAAGGATGATTGGTCGAGTTGGTAAAAATAGATGGACCTCTATTTTTAGACATTGGGCGGAATCTATTTTTAGACTGCCAGGCTAAAAATAGAACAGTCAAATATTATTAACCCTTAATAATATTTAGACTATAAACATTATCTTATCCTCTTGGAGCACTTCAGTTTTATGCTTGGATGTGGCACATGCAGCTGACAAAAGGAAATATGCTTTTCCTAAGGGTTAGTTGAGCTATTGCATGGTTGACTTCAATTAGAACTCATGTGGCAGAGTTTGGTGGAGTTGATGAGACAGTTGATGGAGTTGTGTTCGGTTTAACTTAGTTGAACTAGTTGTATTTAGTCTAACTGAAAAATAAACTAGTGATGAGTGGTGTGAATTAATTATTAATTAATTCACTAATTATTAACTCATAAATCAACTAAAGAACACATCAGTTAACTGCAATGCATGGACAGTTCAGTGGAGACCATTGTTAGAGGTGGGTGAAAGGGTGAGTCTACTATCAGTTGTGACTATAGCTGTGCATGAGATTTGCACACACATTGATTGAGATTGCCAATGAGTATTGCGCAGTACAAGCCAGTGGGATTCGAACTTGGATCTCATCATTATTCATCTTGGATTGCGCAGTAGAGGCAGGCAGACAGGTGGAAGAGATTTGAACTTGTGACTTGTTCATATCTGAGCTAGTTTGTGTGTAGCATGTGAGATAGTGCTGAGAGCTGTGAGGAGATTTGTGCTATGTATTGTTACATTTTCTCTATCATTATAATATACAGATAGTTGGGGGTTTTCAGCTGTAAGCTTTCCCCATTACATACTGTGTTATATGTGTGCTTGATTATGTTTTAATGTGCGCATGCGACTACTTCTATTTCCGCAAATTGATGATCAATTGTAGAAGAGGTTATGTATTATGCATGAAGCTTAAATAGTGTGTAATCAGGATAATCTCGGTGAATAATTCAACTATTATTCAAATTTTTACAGAAATAGTAGAATTGACTGTGAATGGACAATATCTAAAACATTATTTCCAACATTGAAGATTGATTGTTCACTATTGTATATATTCGGTTTTCTTCATTGTACATTTTTCATCAAGAATTATTTGACTCCATGCCCGAAGTGAAGGCACTAATCTACAGGTTCTTAGTGTTTCTTGGAAAAAAACACTATCCCCAGGTGGAGCCAGATGTTGTGGATCATTTGCAATATTCATTTATTTTAATTTTCAAGAATACAAAAAAATAGAAAACTACTAAAAGATATGTTAGAGTATTAAATTTCGTATAATTTAGCATAAAAATATATATGCTCATTGTATTAAAGTTAAAAGTTTAAATACTTTTAGGCTTTATGAAAGCGAGTCCCAGTTCAAAGTTTAAATATCAAGTACATTATCGAGCAGGATTCGATTATTTAGCAAGCATTGAGCAAAGGGCTCAACCCGCGGGCACTTTCAACGTGTGGGTTAACATGGAGGGTGCCTCCACAGTTGACTGTGTTGACTGCGGGAGTAATCTAGATGAACGGTCGAGATTGAATGTGGGGGCACAAGCCAAATGAGTCCTCTGTACCCCGAGGCCTCCCGCAATGACATATGCTGCCAAGCTGGTTACAACTGTCTTCCACGTCAGAATTTCTTAACGGTCTTTTGGTGCGTCTTATCAGCATTTAAGTTCAAAGCCACACCACCTATTTAATGGAAATTCTCATTCTTTCTGAAATTATTATTAATTAGTTGGTGTTTGAAGTTTGTCTATGCTGCGTCTTTTTCAGTCTTCCGTTACCCTGTCAATTATTGGTCACCCTGTAAGTTGTCTACCATCCCAAAGTTAAATTATGGCTAAACACTCATCCCTGTCAGGTTCTTCCAGTCACATCCCTCTCATGGATACCAAGAGGGATATCCAGGATACAAATTGTTCCCTTGACCACCTTTCTTTTTATCAGAAAGTCCTCCTAAATGATAAGACTTCTCCAATTTACACTGCCAAGGTAAAAACTGGTGTGTTGTCTGCATGTATCCCGAAAACTCATCTATTTCCCAAATTTATCTATTAGCTAGTGTCTGTTATGTACCCTGGGAAATGTTTCGTAATGAATTGTCAAGGGGAAAACGTTCTGCAAGTGTCAACTCAGTTAATTCGCCAAGCTCTATGTTACCCTGAGTCAAAGTCGTTTGTCCAATTCTCTTATGATTCCTTGATAGTGTATTATGACAGTCTTGTAGGTCAGAAGTTTAATCTGTTCATTCATTTTCTAAAGCCAAATACACAACAATTTGTACCTGACAGTAAAGAGTTTCCTATGGAGGTTTTTTATATTGAAGTCAAACCAGTCCTGAGCTACATTGCAAAAATTTTGGGAAAAGACGACGACAGTACAGTGGACATGTCAATTTATGGGAATGATCGCCATGATGATGAAGCCAGGAGTGGTGCTGGATATTCCATCTTATTAGCAAGAAGCTGTTAACTCTCAACTCATGAGCTTATCATTAATGGATTCATTTAGGTTTCCCTCACTTATTGTTTACATATCAAAATGTAGAAAAATTCATGCATCTGGGCTTAAACATTATGGACGTGAATAAGAGGAGACAATCAGTAATATTTTGGACAAATATAGTAAGGAAAGAATAGAAAGATGGTGGTTTTTTTTTATTTTTCTGGTCATTTTATGTCTTCTGCATATAAAGTTTTGAATGGAAGTTCTCCCCTGTGTTTTTTTCCTAAATCTCAAGATTTCTTGCATTTGGGGGAAAATTTAAAATTTGGTGATCGGTTTTTCTTTGAAGATTATTCTGAAATTATACTTTATGGAGCTAGTTAGAACCTTATAGGCTTCCTGTATTTGTGCCTATGAGATTATTTTCTCTGGAATTCATTAGGAAAAGTTTAAACGTTGACCAAATACACTTTGTGCCTATGAAGAAGGGTCATATGTTCAAATTGCCAATGACTGTGGGTCCCTTTATAGGTAATATGAGACAAGCATTTGATGAATTCACTAAGATGTTAGATGAAATGCACTTACTATTAGGAGAGAAGTGGGCTTATGACCCTCACAGTGTCATTTCTAGTAGAGGAATTGATAATAGATATTCAGATTTCATTCATAAGAGAAGACCGGATCTAGAAAAAGTGGCAAGTAAAGGTGTGGTGGGTTCAGTAATCTCAAATGTTCAGACTCTTGTTATTTCAGAGAAATCAAATAAAAGCGGTAAAGAGGCAGTAGTTGATTTCGAGGACGAAGAACAGAGGACTGAGAAGAGAGCAAAGTTCAATGAAGAGTCTGTAGATACTCAACCTGGTTTTTCATTACAATTGGGAGATGAACAAAATGTCCCTGCTTCACCTAGGAGGCAAGAGAGAACTCAGGAATAAGTGCCTATAATTAAACAAAAATTTTCCCAGATTGTAGAGAGAAATCAGAAGATGAAGGCAATCATGGACGCTCAAGCTAAGTACCAGATAGCTTCAAACTAAACAAGACTTCTAACTGCAATGGATCGTGAAAAAGATCAATTCAAAATTATCTTTTCACATCCTTCTGATATGTCTATTGGTTCTTCTAATAATTTAATACTGTGAATTTGACTGTAGATGTGAAGAAAATTCCATTGTTGGACAAAGTGAATTTACACATGAAAACATGTCAGCTGATTTTGAATGATCTAACAAAAACTAATGCAATGGAACTGAAGGCAGAGAATATGCTTGGAAAGGTGATAAATTAGTTGAAGTTAGAGAAATTCAATTCCAAGTCTTTGACAATCAAGAACGAAGAGCTTAAAAAGATCATAATGAAGATTGGAGTAGATCCCAATGTCAGGTCTGCTGTGCAGAAGCTTCTACAAAGTGTTGAATCATAAATAACTGTACTGAAGAAAAAATTAAAATTTCCTACAGGAGAACATTCCATGGCAGCAGAGGTTGTAGAGGTGGAAAATGAGAAAGAAAAACTCATTCAACAACTCATGCAAAAGGAAGAAGAAGTTGCTAAATTAAAGCAAATTGCACTCTCATTACAAAACCATATTGAATCTCATACCTGCACTTTTGTTTTTCCATCAGGTAGTGAAGATCCATCAACACAAATTTCTCAATTAACTTCTAAATTTCAAATGGCAGAGAGAGATCGAAAAAGGGCACAAGTTGATTTAGAAACAGCAAGAAAGATTATAAAAGCCAATGAAGATGAAGTCAATAAATATAAAATGGACCGCCAAAATGCTGATGTTGAGACTAAAAATCTCAAAGAAAAATTGAAGGGAAATATATCCTTAATACAGGCTAAGAATATTATCTGGAATGATATTATTGCAGAAATGAAAACAATCTGAGATTTTCTGACTGTTATTACAGAAGGATAAATCAACCAGTCAAGGAAATGTAGCAACATCGTCATCAATTCATATTCAACATATAGATTAGGGTTTTAATTTCATGTTATTTCCTCTTTTAAAAGAGAGAATTTAATTGTAATAATACATTTTGAGGACATGTAATAGATAGCGTACAAAGTCCTAAGTAGTTGAAGTAGTTAAGATCAATTATAGCAGTTACGAACTGCTTTCTATTGTATTTAATGAGATAGAAAAGAAAAAGAAGGGTTCCGAGTTTTGGACCTTCAGACTGCAATTTTTGTACTCAAATTTCAAATGATACATGAATGAAAAGCAAGTTTCTGGCATTTTTTGATGTTGATATGTCTTCAATTTTACATTCTGTGTTTTCTATCTCTGAATAAAATGAAGTAATGAAGTTGCAGGTCTCTCTTCACTTGTGTGAATAAGAGTTAAAACCCTTAATATGTGCTCCTTCATTTTAACTGTTCCTTTTCTTATAATTCTTCTAGAGTTTGAGTTGATATATTCTGTACAACAACATATCAGTTTGGTTCTTTCTTTCATGTTCTTCTGGTCATTCCATTCTATATCAACAGATAATAACATTGTGGAACATTCATTGTCTTTGATCTTTGATGGTTTAGTGGTAAATATTTGAGGGTGATTAAACAAAGACAAATATTTTTGTGACATAATTATATAAATGTCTTAAGCACTGATTCCTTATCACAGCTAAGGGATTGTCTCTTAAGGTACACCATAAAGCAACAACCCTTTCTTAATAGTTAATATTATCAAAAGTTTAAAGACATCTGTTTGTATTTTCTTAATACATCGGTCATCCAAAAACCCATTTTAAAACAACAACAAAATTATAGATGCTCTGGCATGATTAATTGACCTAGAATTATCTCAAAGGACAACATATGGAAATACTTTTGAAGAAGCCCTTGAAAAAATAGAAAAATATATCACTAGATGTAAGGAAGAAAATCTTTCATTGAGTCATGAGAAATGTTTTATGATGTTTAATGAGGGAATTGTTTTAGGCCACCATATTTCAGATGATGCAATTAAAGTGGATGCATCTAAGGTAGAGATAATTTCTAAAATATTAGCTCCTACTTGTCAAAGAGATGTTAGAAGTTTTCTTGGTTTTACAAAATATTCATAGAAAAATTCACAAAAATATATTCTCCACTCTTTAAACTTCTTACAAAATATTGTGATTTTGTTTGAAATTCTAACTGCCAGAAAGCATTTAAAGCATTGAAGCAAAATATTAATGAAGCACCAATCTTAAGAGGACCTAATTGGTCTCTCCCTTTTCACATTTCAACTGATGCTTCAGATGCAACTTTAGGTTGTGTTGGACAAAGAGATTTTAATCCTTATGCTATTCATTATACAAGTAAAAATTTGACTCGTGCAAAGTTAAATTGTATAGTAACAGAAAATGAGTTTTAGTCGTTGTTCATGCCATTAATAAGTTTCGACATTATATCACCGGTTATGAAACTTTCATTCATACAGATCATTATTTTATTATATATCTGATGAATAAACTAATTACTAATGATAGGATTACTATATGGTTGTTATTATTACAGGAATTTAATATTGGATAGGCCAAGAAAGGAAAACATAACCATTGATTTCCTTTCTAAGATGCAAAATGATAATATTGATACCCCTATGAAGGATAATCTTCCTAATGAATATATATTTACAGTGTCTTCTAAATTTCCTCGGTTTTTGGATATTGCTAATTATTTGGCTATAGGAAATTTTCCCCCACAATTATCAGACAATTAAAGGCATAAAGCTATCAAAACCACTGCACCTTACTCATGTATAGAGGGAGAATTGTACTGAACTGGACCCTGATTTGATCATCCAAAGAGGTGTTCGAGAGGATGAAGTATTATACATATTTAAAGCCTACCATGATGAACCATGTGGAGGAAACTTTGTTGATATAAGAACTACTTAAAAATTCTTTCTTTTGGGATATTATTTGCCTTCTCTTTTTGGAGATGCCAAGGAATATGTCAAAAGATGTGATAGCTACCAAAAAATGGGAAAACCTATTCCATTAGATGAGATGCCTCGAAAACCTCAGGTATTTGTAGATCATTTTGAAAAATGGGCTATAGATTTTTTTTTTCCAAATAATCCTCCATCTAAGTAGAAAATGTATATTCTTGTTTGCACATATTGTGTTACAAAATGGGTGGAAGCTAAAACACTTCATTTTGCTACTGAAAATTTTGTAGTTACATTTCTTTTTAAGGATATTTTCACTCATTTTGGTGTCCCAAGGGAAATTTTGATAGATCAAGGTACTCAATTTGCATTCAAGTTAGTGTAGAAAATTATGGATCAATATAAGATCAAACATCAGAAGTCTACTCCATACTATCCACAAGCCAATAGACAAGTGGAATCCACCAATGGGGCTTATTTAATGAGGCCAAGTTACATTATTGAGTACACATGCCAACTACCTAGTGAACCACTTTTTTAAAGATGCCACGTTATATTATTACATTCTTGAGTACCCATGCCAACTACTTAGTATGCCTTCTTTAATAAGCGGCGTTATTTATTAGAAAATTGGATGATTTAGAGAAAATGTAATAGAATATACCTATATTTATTATAGAGTAAACATATTTTAAGAACAATAAGCAATAAAAGAACAAGAATACCACATAATATTGTACCTTTATTGATGAAAAAATTGTTCACTTGACTCTTTGAGGAGGACAACTTCCAAATTAACAAAGCTCCAATTACAATATACTTCACAAAATATATCATTATGTTTCTTTTACTTTCATATAGTTTTATCTACTTTCTAGAAACTTTTTAGAGAAGGAAATTATAGTAGGTGTTGTATCTCAAGAAACAATCCCTTAGTTGTGGTAAGGAATTAGTGCTTAAGATATTTTATAAATGTATGTTACAATTACCATATCAAAAGGCCTCTGTTTAACACCCTTGGAATTCAATTACTTAATACCCTCAATAATCTGATATAATGAAAGCCTTCACAATTCCATAAATTGTTGATATATGAATGGAACAAAAAGAAGAACTGTAAGAGAAACTAAAAATGATATGTTGAAAACACAGAATCTACCACTTTTAAGTTTCAGATGAATTCATGCAGAAAGAGAGAACTTAAAAGAATATGTTGTAAACACAGAATCTATCACTTTAAAGTTCTATCAGAAGTTTATGAAGAGAGAAGAGATGAGGTGAAGGAGCGAAAATTAAGGTTATTTAACTCTTACTCACAGATGTAATTAAGAGACCGACTACTACATTACTTCACTTCATTCAAAGAGGAATAGCCACAAAGAGAAATAGGAAAGAAGTATCAACATCAACAGGTGTAGGAAACTTGATCTTCTTTCATTAATTTCTAAGAGAATTCAGTCATAAACTAACAGTCATCTAGAGGTCAAAAACTTAGGACCCCTTTTCTTTATTTCTTTCTACTTAAAAATATCACAGTGGTTTGTAACTGCTGAACTTCTTGAAATTATTCGACTACCTAAACTGTTAAGATAACTTTTGAAATCATACTTGAGAGAGAAAATTCAAACTGAAAATATTGTTTGTTTGTTGAATCTGATGTTGCTGATGCACCCTCCCGAAGTGCTAAGGTGGCCTTTCTGGTCATGATGTAGTGGTTGCACAGCTCTGTAACAACGCCTCCGTGCCCGACTTGACCCAATTGTCGTGCTCATAATGGTGCCGCTATACGCATTTCTGCCTGACTCTACTTATGCCCATGTGCTTCAAACATTGTCACTCGTATCACCTGCTACCCGACTCTGCCTCTTCTCCTTTGTTCTGCATCGGGCCGCTTACTCTAGTTTTTCTACTGTGTTCTACCTATTTCTTCATTGCCAAGGCATTTCACCAGTTTCACATTATAACCCTCTTTTATTCCTCCAACACGGTTTAACACACGAAAATGCCTTAATTTTGGATCTAGAAACCTTTTGAATTCACTTTTGAAATTGCATTGCATCCCCCCACACATCACATTTCACTGATTTTATCTTGTCTTTGAAACTTATCTTATAAGTCTCGTGATGCATGCTATGCGATCAGGTCCCATGGGGCATCGAACATCAGATTTCAGAGACTTTATCACTTACCTCTTGTGGTTATCCTTTCAAATTCGTAATTTGAGATTTTGCGACCAAGCCCCACCGCATTGCTCATCGCGCTTTGGCGAATATAACATTTACCTTAGCCCTTAACTGTTAAAACTAGCGATGTGCGTTATGCGGTCGAGTTCCACCGGGCATCGCACATCACACTTTGGCCACTTTATCATTTACCTCATGTGTCTGTCTTTTGAAACTTGCGGTTTGCAGCTTGCGATTTAATCTCTTTCATCCATCTCTCCGCTCTGGTTTTGCACTTTGATCTCGACCGTCTGTTTTCCCTTTGTGCCTCCTCCGGAACTCTTAATTTTTTAAGGGAAATGTGCCCTTTTTATACCTTTGGGAAAATAGTTCATTTACTCCATAGCGTAACCCTCCTAAACTTGTGAATGAGGCCGACTCGACCTTGTCTGGTGTGCAATGTCCTGAACGCACCCATCGGTCTGGCTCTTGAATTGTTCTGCACGTGACCGATCCCGACTCTGCCCACCTTCACATCTCATCACGTAATCTTAAATGTACCAACATATAAATCAAAATTATTCTATGACACACAAAATTTTACATTTTCTAACATATATTCTTTTTTGGTGTTTTGAAAAATATTTCAAAGGTAAATCCAAATGAACCACAACATCTGGCTCCACCTGGGGATAGTGCTTTCTTCCACGGAAGCGCTAAAAACCACAGACTAGTGCCTTACCCATTGGGCATGGAGTAAAATATTGCTTTGTGACATATGAAAAATGTGAAATCTGGTATTTACAATGGTGGAGTGCTGACTTTTAATGCTGGAAGTAATGTTTCAGATATTTTCGGTTCACAGGGAGATATACTGGCTCTCCATATAGATATTCCAAAATGAATGTGTTATTTGACCTTTCCTCAGAGATTCTGAATGGACCATACATAGAGGATAAAATTTACCATGCTTCCCCTTGTCTTCTCATCTAGTGTCCCATCTCAGTACCAGATCTCCTACTTGAAAGAGATCTTCTTTTTCTTTCTTGTCAAATATAGACTTCATCTTTTCCTAATAAGTAATCAAATTATCCCTGACTTTGCTTCTGTTTTCACTTGACTTAATTATTTTGTTCAAACTCCTTACCAGAGCATTAGGCTCTTCCTGAGATTATTGAAGGAAATAAATTATTGGTTTGGCCAGCTGAGTAGGAAACAACGCTTCAGTTTCATAAACCAGTTGATAGGGGGACTTTCCAATAGATCTTTTGGTAGTGACTCGAACTGCCCAGAGGGAAAACTTCAACTTCATATCCCAGTCCTTTTGATTTTCATCGATTGGCTTCTTCAAGATCCTGACCAATTTCTTCTTTGAGGACTCTGCCAATTTGTTCCCTTGAGGGTGATATGTTGTGGAATGTGATAATACTACATTATATGTTTGAAAAAAATAATTGAAATGTGCAGACTTGAATACATGGGCATTATCAGTCACAATTTTTACTGGACACCCAAACTTGTTGAAGATGTTTTCCTCCATAAACTTAATCACTACTTGGTCATTTTCCTTCTTGGGTATTGCTTCCACCCATTTTGTAAAATAATCAGTGGCATTCATAATCCACTTGATGGTGGATTGATCTCTCCAATAAAATCCAATCCCCATTGCCTGAAAGGTTCTTCAATAAGTATAGGATTAGAGGTAATGGAGCAAGTTTTTTCTTTTTCAGAAAACAACTGACACTTCTGACAACTTCTGACTAGTCTGTAAACATCTGCAATCAGGGTTGACCAATAGAAACCCGACTTGAGAATTTTATGAGCAGTGACCTTCCAGCTATATTTTCCTCCACACAGACTTTCATGATATTGTTTGGTGACTTCAACAGATTCTGCTTCAATCAAGCATAGCAGCAAAATACCAGCAGGATCTTTCCAGTATAGCTTCGCTTCTACGATAACATATGGCTGAGATTTGAGCTTGAGAGCTCTGTATTTTGTTCTATTTAGTGAAGTTAGGCAGGAAAAGAAACACAGGTAATGTACAATACCTTTATACCAATTAGAGCACAAAAATTTATATTGAATACCTGTTTCTGACTTGCTTTGACCTACTTCACTAACAACTCCATCCATTGGTGCCAACATATTAATTCCCAAAGCTTGAAAAAAATTATCTGTCAACAGCTTCACTAACCCATGTCCCTTGACCAGCTTGGTCGGTTTGATGTCCAAATCATACTATTGGATTTTTTCTATCCACTTCCCCCTTTTTCCTTCAACGTCACTTTGGACCAGCACATTTTTCACAGCAAAATTAGGAACATAAGCAGTTATTTGGGACTGTAACACATAAGTCCTAAAGGTTTTCAGTGCTTTGACTAAGGCGTATACTTGTTTCTCTAGAATATTGTATTTAAGCTCAGCATCCCGGAGGAATTTACTAACAAATGAAACTGGTTTCTCCTTACTATCTTCATTTTTCTGCAACAACACAATAGCAATAGTAGTGGGGGATGCAAGTGAGAATACCTGAAAGGCTTTTTGATAGTCTGGACTAATTAGAACATGAGCTTCCTGCAACGCTTCCTTTATTCTAGAAAATGCATCCCTTGCTTCCCTATCCCATTTCACTTCTGCATTTTTCTTCAACATATCTGTTATACTCCTCACAATCTTAGCATAATTGGGCACAAATCTCCTCAGAAAGTTTGTTTTTCCTAGGAATCTCTGGATATCTTTCTTGCTTCCAGGTAAAGGAATCACCTGAATGGCCTCCACCCTTGCTAGGTCAACCTTCACTCCTTGTTTAGAAACTATCTGACCCAATAATTTACCTTCTTCTAAGGAAAATAAATATTTCTTGGGATTTAATGATAGACCAAAATTTCTGCACTTTTGAAATTTTTTTTGTAAATGCTCCAAGTGTTCATCATCCAACCCTGAGAAAACAGTTACATCATCCAGGTATTTAACTACGAACCTGTCACCCACGAAGGATATGTACATGGCCCTCTTAAATGTTTCACCTGCGTTCATAAGGCCAAATGACATCCTCGCATACATGAAGGTGCCCGAGGGCATCGTGAAAGCAGTCTTCTTCTGATCTTATTTTTCTACCGCTACCTGATTGTACCTAGAAAATCCGTCAACCATAGACAACATGTGAGCTCCTGTCACCTTCTGAAAGACATAATCCATTTTTGGCAAAGGATAATTATATTTTAGAGATGCTTGGTTTATATTCCTAAATTCTAAACACAATCTTATCTATTCATTATTCTTTCTTACAGGGACCAGATTAGAAACCCGGTCTGAATATCGGAGAGGGACTATAATTTTCGCCTGCAATAGTTTCTTCACTTCCTTTTTCAATTGGAGCTAGAAACAATGGATTGATATGTCTAAGCTTATGTCTATGTGGTTTAAGTCCTTCTTTCAAGGGAATATTATGCTGAATTACACCTTTGTCATATGTTTTTAGGTCTTCATATGACTAGGCGAAGACATCTATATATTTCTTAAAGAGATCAATGTATCTTTATTTGTAGTTTTTGGGAACCCCTTTGAACAATTTCACTATTTTGGGCACCTGCTAAGTTTCCAAATTACAATATTCCATCTCTTCTTCGTGATGTGTTTTATTCGAATCAACAACAACATCATTAGCATCGAATAATCTTTAAAGGAGAACCAACCCTCTATGGAGCACATTATCTTTCAATTGGATAATCTTCTAGTTCACGTGTTGATAGCTTAAGGTTTCTTATTTATACTCTCTGCTCTGTTTTTTCTTCCTCTTGGTTTATCTCAGCATTTTCAAATTTTCCAATCATTTTTAGGAACTGATTTATCTGTTCATCATCATCAAACACCTGCCAATGTTGTGACATTGTCAGGGATAGAAGGTCTATGTCTAATTTTGTACCTTAGCCTGGGATTTATGGGAGGTTTGAAGGTGTTGTCTGCAGCTACTAAAGAATCGAACAATCTATTATCCTCCCTCGGAATATGCTGAAGATTGAAGGCTTCAAAATAGTTTTCTATCAAAATTCAAACTTCATTCTTGTACGATCTTAATCTCAGATGCTTGGTTTGACAATGATTCTTGATCTACTTTATTATCAACTAAGAGTCACCATAAATTGAAATACATTGAACCCCCATCAGTTTAGCAACTTGAAGGCTTGATATTAAGGCCTCATATTCAGCCACATTGTTTGTCGAATCAAATTCTATTTTAAAAGAGAATGGCATGAGGTTACCTTCTAGTGATATTGCGCCTTCCTTGGAGTAGGCACCATCAAAGTAGCACTTCCAAATCTTCTTTGAGTGCAGCTCATTATTTACAACTGCTGAATAGAGCTGCTTCCCTATGTCTTCAGAAAATTCTGCATCTTCATGCAACATGAAACAAGAAATATCTTCTATTTCTTGACTATAAATGAGGGAATTTCCTGCATCTTTCTTAGAGGTGGTCTTCACAAACCTTGTTTCCCTATAAAATCTCCTTTCTTCCCCATTAAAAACTAGAATGATAGCATAAGTGAAATCTAACTTTAGTACAGCTCCCAACTTAGCTCCCCAAGACCTTGACAAGATCATTCCAAACCTGGCTAGGATGTATGTAACCACTACATCCATGACTATACTCTTTGTTGGGATTTGTGCCAACGGAACTTCTACATATTTAATCAACCCAACACATTTCACCCTTTTGGAATCGAATGAATACAGATCCCTATAAGGTTTGGTAATCTATAGGTTAAGCTCCTTCGTAAAAGACAATGGCATGAGGTTATGGGAGGCTCCCGAGTCCAGCATGCAATTATGTAGAGTGAAATCATGAAGCAACAGAGAAATATAGAAGGGTGGAATAGAAGGATCTACTTCTTATACATGAGGGCCAAAGGTGACCACTGGATTTTATTCTTGTAGGTTCATCGTGTCACTTATATCTTCCACCTGTGTGAGATTAATAAACTCTAAAATTTCTTTCTTGTAAGCTGGTATTTTAGCCAATTCTAGAAGAGGTACCTGAATTTTGACCTTCTCCAACTCTTTTTCCAAACTGAAGGCATGAGTTTTCTTAACAAATTTTGCAGGTTCTTCTTCACTCTTTCTAGAATCTGCAGCTTGTTCGGGTACAAAAACTCTCTCCAAAATATTAGTGTCAAACGATTTTTCCTGGGAAGATTCAGCCTGCTGCACATTTGTTCTCTTAAGTGAGTTTGTAGGTTGTTTCCCATTACTGACCTGTTTCACAGGTTCCTTTTGTTGTGGAGTCACCAATGGAGGAGGAATGGAACCTTGTTGTTCACCTGCATTGTCATGCACTCTAGATCTCTTTCTAGACCTTAAATCATACTTTTTATGTAACTCAGCTTGCATGAAGTCTGTGAATTGTCTACAGTATTCATCCATCTCACCTTGATCAAAAAATACTTCTGCTTCAGCATATTCTCCCTCATTATCTTCCTTTTCGTCCTCTTTTATTGTGTACATAGCAGATACCTAATCCTCGACCTCCCTTTGGTCATATTCTGTTGGCTCTGTGGGTGCTACTTCTATATACAATAGTGCTTGATCTTGGCCTTGATATCTTCTTTCCCTCTACAAAATTTGCAGGGGTTGTCTTCTGAATTGAGGGTTGAACCCCCCTCGATTTTGTTGTACATGCCTTTGGGAGTTTTTATTTTCCACTTCTATCTTAGGTAGCTTATTTTTCAAATTTTTTATCACCCTTGCCATACCTCCTATCCTCAGATCTTGCGATGATTCTTCTTTTTCTTTCCCCTTCTCTTGGACTAGTTGTTTCCCTTTTTCCTTTCCAGCTGCAGTCATATTAGCTTCAATCTCTAAAGCATCTGTATGTATCTTCTCAAGAGTAGGTGCTCTTATTTCTCTCAATGTAAAGCTAAAATCAGCTTCAAAATCCCCAACAAAAACTACCTTTTCACCTACAGGGGGTGGAGGGGCTTCATCTCTATAGGTAAACTATTGTACAATTTGTCAAATATTTTTACAAACTCAGAAATGTCTTCATTAGGCCTTCTTTTAATTGCATTAAACTCTGTCAATGAGTAACCATGATCTCTCTTTTCTCCCCATCTCTCAGTGAATCTATTTTATAACTCTTCCCAGTTATTTATTGAACCATTTTCTAGCCTCTCCATCTAGAGACTGCACAAATAGTCTCATCACAACATCTAGGTGTTCTACATTCAAATTCTAAGCAAAAGTGCAAAACAAAGGTAAATTTTTTTATGAAGTTACTTCATTTTCTCCAGTGAAACAAGGAAGTAATTTGAGGTATTATTGAGGCATGGTGTTCATTGGTTGTGAAATATTTAGTGGAGCATACATGTTCAATAAAAAGTTTGGTGCTGCCATATGTACACCTTGGTTAACTTCTCCTTGGGCAGTTGAGGCTGATGAACCTATTGTGAAACTGAATGAAGGTGGAGGTAAAAATGATATGGGAGTGGGTTGATGAACAATGGCAGAAGAACCAACAACTATATTTGGTTGAGCTTGAGTTAAGGTAAAATAAAGAGACTCAAAAGAATGTTCTTCTAACTCAGGTCCTTGAAAATAAATAGGTGCGGAAGGAGAATATTATTCCAAGAAAGAGAGTTCCTCGGAAATATCTTCAAACAAAGGGTTATGAGAACTGCTGCCAGGAGAAAAAAATGTAGGATCAGGTGTTGAAGGAGTTTGAGGTTTCTAAGCCCTTTTGGAAACCAATATTTCTAGAGCTGACAAAGCAGGGCCTATCTGTTGTGAGGTATCCAACCTCCTGTGAGGTCTTTTGTAAGCCAGAATTTTGAAAATAAAAAATATAGCCCAATATTTCCTCCTCATTGAACAACCAGAGGAAATAATGTGAAAAACCCAGGGAAAAATAAACTTTTTTTCTTTGTCCCTGACAATGGCGCCAAAAAATGTTGTATCTCAAGAAACAATCCCTTGGCTGTGGTAAGGAATCAATGCTTAAGACATTTTATAAATGTATGTCACAATTACCATATCAAATGGCCTCTATTTAACACCCTTGGAATTCAATTACTTAATACTCTCAATAATATGATAGAATGAAAGCCTTCACAATGCCATAAACTGTTGATATTTGAATGGAATGAAAAGAAGAACTGCAAGAGAAACTCAAAATGATATGCTGAAAACATAGAATCTACCACTTTTAAGTTTCAGAGGAAATTGAGAAAGAGAGAACTTAAAATAATATGTTGTAAACACAGATCTATCACTTTAAAGTTCTATCAAGAGTTTATGAAGAGAGAAGAAATGAGGTGAAGGAGCGCAAATTAAGGTTATTTAACTCTTACTCATAGATGTAATTAAGAGACAAGATGCTACATTACTTCACTTCATTCAAAGAGGAATAGCCACAGAGCGAAATAGGAAAGACATATCAACATCAAAAAGTGTAGGAAACTTGATCTTCTTTCATTAATTTCTAAGAGAATTCAGTCATAAAATAACAGTCATCTAGAGGTCCAAAACTTGGGACCCCTTTTCTTTATTTATTTCTACTTAAATACATCATAGTGGTTCGTAACAGCTGAACTTCTTGAAACTATTTTACTACCTAAACTGTTAAGATAACTTGTGCAATCATAATTGACAGAGCAAATTCAAACTGGAAATATTGTTTGTTTGCTTAATTTGATGTTGCTGATGCGTCCTCCTGAAGTACTGAGGTGGCCTTTCTGGTCATGATGGAGTGGATGTACAGCTCTGTAACGATGTCTCCATGCCTGACTTGACCCATATTTCAACCCAGTTTTTCGTGCTCCTAACGGTGCCGCTATACTCTTTTCTGCCCAACTCTGCCTATGCCCCTATGCTTCAAACATTGTCACTCATATCAGCTGCTACCTGACTCTTCATCTTCTCCTTTGTTCTGCGTCAAGTCACTTACCCGAGTTTGTTTGTCGCATTCTTCCTATTTCTTCATTTCCAAAGTGTTTCACTGGTTTCACGTTATAACCTTCTTTTCCTCCTCCAACACGGTTTAACATACGAAAAAGCCTTACTTATGGATCTGAAAACCTTTAGAATTCACTTTTGAAATCGCGTTGTAGCCACTCACACATTGCATTTTTCTACTTTTAGCTTGTCTTTGACACTTATCTTCTAAGTCTTGCAATGCGCGTTATGCGATCGGGTCCCATCGTGCATCGCACATCCGATTTCGGAGGCTTTATCACTTACCTCCCGCGGTTATCCTTTAAGATTCATGATTTTTTATTTTACGATCGGACCCCACCACATCGCACATCACACTTTGGTGAGTATAACATTTACCTTAGCCCTTAACTGTTAAACTAACGATGTGCGCTATGCGGTCGGGTCCCACCAGGCATCACACATCGCACTTCGGCCACTTTATCATTTACCTCTCGCGCCTGTCTTTTGAAAATTGCAGTTTGCGGCTTGCGATTTAATATTTTTCGTCCATCTCTCCGCTCTGGTTCTATGTTTTGATCCCGACCATATGTTTTCCCTTTGCACCACCTCTAGAACTCTTAATTTTTTAATGGAAATGTGCCCTTTCTCTGCCTTTGGGAAATTAGTTTGTTTACTCCACTGCATAACCCTCCCGAACTTGTGAATGAGCCCGACTCGACCATGTCCAGTGTGCAATGTAATGAATGCACCCATCGGTCCGGCTCTTGAACTGTTCAGCACGTGACCAAGCCCGACTCTACCCACCTTCACATCTCATTACGTGATATTAAATGTACCAACATATAAATCAAAATTCTTCTATGACACACAAAATTTTACATTTTCTAACATATATTCTCTTTTGGTGTTTTGAAAAATATTTCAAAGGTAAATGCAAATGAGCCACAACAGTAGGTTAAAATTTCTAGTAAGCCTTTTTACAATTATTAATGTCAGACTACAACATGGGCCTTATTTGCTAGAGATGGCTTTAATAAATAGAAACAATATATATACTTAATGGGTTTAAGGTAGGACCCTAAAATTCCCTCCCCCTTGTAAAGAAATATTGTCCTCAAGCCTGAGATGAGGTGTAATACCTAGGTTTTGATCTTAGATTGATAATGTGTGTTGTACATGATGAAAGGCCAAAAATCCTAACTATGTAATGGTCTTGAATATTAATAATAAAATCATCATCAACTACAAATAGACAAGGACAAGAGTACGTGGGTTGTAATCCCATAAGAGTGGGCTACTCAGAGAAGCTAGACCTCTTGGCTTATATTTTTATCACACCCATTTTGGGAAATTAAGAAAAAAGATGGTTACATGAGCCTCTTGGGTGAGGCCATGTGCCATTTTGAGAGCATGTATATTTAACAATGCCTTTTTGGATGTTTAGGAGGAATGAATTCATTTAGTCCTACATTTTTGGTGAAATTTTCAATATGATATGACTCTCTGAAGCTTCTAGCATTATTATTGTTGGATTCACAATTATATTAAGGGGGGTGTGTGAATCAATATAATACAATTTTTACTTATTTAAAACATTTCAGCACTATAAAAAATCAATCTCATAAGAAAAATATAGAATGCATAATATACATTAAAAAACCTTAGGGATAAAACTAGAAAAATTATTTTAATTCATTATTATTTGTAGGAACAAGCCTACTATCACAATATTTGTAGGTGTCAACCCATAGGAGACACCAATCCCATTTTTATAATTTTGTTTAATAGACACCAAGCTCCCTTTCATTATTTATATTGCTAGTCCTTTTTTGTTGAATCAAAGCTAATAGTGAGTAACTCCAATGTAACTTTAAATAAACAATGTTGTTCCGACCTCTATGTTACAATTGCACCAATCACTCTAGAAAGAAGCAGCTGACTAGGGTGCATTCTCATCGTCATTTACATTGATTTCCCCACATCCAAGGCTACAAATATGGATGTTAATCACATGGACATGGATTGTAGGCACCAACCGATAGGAGACACCAATCCTCTTTGAACTCTGATATGTAATCTTTTCTTCTCTGATCCACTCTACTCTTCTCAATTTTTGCAACTGCATCATTCTTCTCTCTGACCTTTAATATTTTATTCTCGGGTTCACTCTACTCTTCTAAATTTATGCAGACACCTTATACTTTTCATGCATCAACATTTTCTTTGAACCTAGAACTTCCTTCAAATACATACTTCAGTTATATTTCCTTTTGAATGACTTACATCATTAACTAACTTTGTTGAATTATTGATCATTTTAACACTATGTCTAACTAAAGTGATACCTTTAATTGGGTGCTTCCTTTAGCCCATGTTTTAGATCTATGCTTTCATAGTGTGATTCATATTTAATTTGGTGCTTCCTTCAGTGCAACCTTTCAAAACTTGGCACTTATTGGGCTTTGGATTTCACCATTTTTTTTACCTACTACCCCAAATTTTGATTCACAAAACCCTATTTATTCATGTATTTTACCTCCTTTTCCATTTCATATTTGTCACAAGCCAACTTCTTACGGGATTATACATCATGAATGAATTTTAACGTAATTGTTTTTAATTTATTCATTATTTGTCTTTGTGAATTAGTAGTTTTAATTAAAAACCATTCTCTAACATGTCATTACAAGAATATTTGATTTTGTGGCCATCATAAAACCTATAGCTAAATTGTGGCAGAGTCATTGACCTATATTATTGCGACAAGATAGAATATAAATTGTGAATTAAAGAATATAGAAAACTCATGAATATGGATATTTTTTCATCAATTGGATTAGATACACAAGTAGGATACATGGCAAGGATGGTCAACGGTTGATTCAACAATGGTGTGTTTAACATGTATCATTAGTGTTTTGATTCGACCAAGCAAAGGATCACAATGAATTAGCATAAGAAGATCTTGGGACTATTTTTCAATGGAATCATAGCCAAGATGATTATAAGAATCGTTTCTTCCTAAAACCTTTATTTTGTAATCTCATATCCTCTATTTTTTCATCATGGATACTCTATTTTGAATTTTAGTTTGATAACATGATAGATAGTTCTATAAAATAAACCTAAGATAGATATTGTGGTAATCGTTGAATATTAAGCATATTTTTATGGACTAATTGTAGAAAATTTTCATATCTTGTACTACGTTCCTTTGAGTAATATAAAACATCAATTCATGTTTTCTGCATGACTTCAAACTAAAATTTTGAATGTGATTTGATCTTAGATCTTGTTGAGGCCTCAGAAATTTGTCGCAACAACAAGGGGGATAACTACCTGGTCTGGACCTTAAGGCGGTTCATTTTCGGTTCGAGATAGTGTCTCTGACTAGGTGTAATGGGACAAGTTTCCCAAATTTGGGTTTTATATGATTGCTGGGTTTCTTTCAAATGATTTGCAATAAGAATAACTAAAAACTAAAACAACTTTATTCTAAGATGCAAAAATTTGAATTAAATTTGATCTAATCTAACCCGGGATAATGCTGATTTTATGCGATCTAAAATGATATCTATCCAGTCTGTGCTGATTTAGATCAATCAAAGACTTAATAGAATTAATACTTTTGTAAGATAATCCTTTTGAAAAATATTTAATCAAAAGAAGATGTAAAACATATCGCATATATTATGATGCTCATATATAAAACAAATTAATTTCTATTCTTATATCGTACAATAGTGCAATTGATACTTCAAACATAAATAATTGATTTCATACATAATGCATGAAAGCTAGATTTATCACTAATGTTAAAACAGAGTTTAGCATACACGATAATAGTACCAGATGTGTGTTGTCTTGTTCATCTGATCATCGATAATAGGCCACAATCAATCTTCTATCAATAAGTCATTCAAAGAATACAAAAGTGCATCAACAGTGATCAACAAAATGATATATAATTGAAAATACCATGTTCCATTATTTTATCAAGACATCCACAAACTTACAGTAAATAATTCTTTGTAAATGTTCTTAATAAAAATCCTGGACCCTTCTCTAAATGCATGAGAAGGGTTTAAATACTATATTAACTACCTAAAAAATAGATTATACAAAATATCTTATGAGGTGGTTTCAAACAACCTTCCTCATTCCTAGTATCTAATTGTTAAAATTGAAATATAAAAAAAAACTAACTCATGATCATGCCCTATGATAGGTTACTGCCAGCTCTGCTTTTCTGTTCACAAATATCCGACATTGGTTGAACTTGTGGAGGCTTCCCGAATTGTGTCTTCATATGTCCAGTAAATATAGCATCAAGTAAAAGTGGTTGCATTTTCTGTATGGAATCCAGAGAACAATTCAATGTCATTATTTGACTATGAGGCTTAACCAGTAGCTGCCAGTATGCTTTCCAATCTATCTTTTTTAGTTGTGCAAGTGTTTCTTCTCATATTTGACCTGTATTTTTCCAACTTTTTTCTAAATTTTTTAGATCAGGAATCAATTTGTGATTTCGTTCTTTAATTAAACTGGAGGTATGCAACATGTGGTTGATCATTTTGACCATAATCTTTGATATGCCTGCTGCTATAGCTATTGCCAATTTTGCCTGTTTTACCTGTGCATCCCAGTTAGTAAAGAGAATATCTTTATAAGTTTCTTTGATCTTTGGGAGATCTGACTTTCTCCCTTCCTCTGAATCTTGCCATTCAATATAGTCAGAAATTTTAGTATTGAGTTCATTAAACTCAATTCTCTGGTCAATGACTGTATTAGTCAATTTTTCATTGATTTCCAAGTGTGGAATTATGTCTGAAATTTGTAATAAAAACAAGTTTTGTTGTTTTGAGAGTAAGGAATTTAATGCCAATGCTTATTTTATGAATTCCTCTGCAGCAGGAATGCCTTCATACTTTGTAAGACTTTCTCTCAATTCTTTAATCAGTGTTTCTTTGTTGGATAAGTCATTTTCATAACTTATCTTAAGTATTTCCATATCTTGCTCAAATTTGAAAAGTTGCTACTCGACTTTTTGACTTAGACTGTTCCTTTCTTCATCCAGTTGTTATTGTAGCTGCATGATTTTATCATCCTTCTCCTGAACAAAAATGGATACTTCGGTTGCCTTGTCCATTGTTGCAGTAGTATATGCTCCAGCAAATTGTGATAACCGAGTTAAATTTTCAATTGGGTTTGACGGGGTGTCTTTCCATACAACTTCCATAACCTCATTACCAGGGGGGGTTTCAATCCTCATTCTTTTTCTCTGCTTCTTGAATACAATTTTATGAAGAGGGTTGTAAAATACATCCAGTGGAGGCATATCAGTTACCTTCAGAATAATTTCATCAGTAGGAAATGCAGGAATAACTTATGTATCTTAGGAGGTTATCCCAAGACTTTCAGTGATTTCTTTTGCTGAAACTATTTGACCCTGGGGAGTCTGAAATTCTGTATTTTTCTGTAAAGATGATACCTTTGGGGTATTAATCAATGTATTGCTAACTAAATTCTAGAACTTATCTAGTTCACTCAGATTCTGTGAATCTGATTCTTCTGTTCTAAGTTCTTTACTTAGTTCAGTCATATAACTAGTAATTAAGACATTTTGCAGAAAACGTTTGAGTTTTTTTTCTCTATACTCATTGAATCTCTGTAATTCCTTCGGATTTAGATTCAATTTGACAAAGTCTTGAACTTTTTTGAAATTTCCAACAGACTGCAAAATGTCTTCAAATTTATCATCTGGTGTATGATAGGTTTGATTTTGACTGACTGAGTAAATTTATTAGCAATTTTTTGTGGGTCAAATTTCCTTGATGGTAAAACAGGGAGCTTCAAAAGTTTAATCTTCTGACATTCTTTCGCTGCATGATTGAAATTTATGAGGGAGAATGAACCACATTGAATTGGAAAACTTCGCCATAAATATTTTTTACTATCTTTCAAAGATTTAGTGAGTCCATTACCAAAATTTTGGTAAGCCACTTCTCTTACCATTAATTTATATGAAACATACAAAGGAAGAACATGTGGAGGAGCGGAGCTTCCAAATACTTTGATGTATGAAAATGATTCTTCAATGAAACATCTTCCTGTCATTTGAAGATCTACAATGGCTTCCTTAGTGAACCTAGGGCTCACTCTATCAAACATTAATTGATGTAATGGTAATACAACTCCATAATGTAGCCTGTGGAAATGTGGTACATAATTATGTTCCCATATATCTTTATAACTCAAATGAATAGGGGTAGGTCCTAGGGAGTCCATTTCCAACCCATAATTGGAAAACTGGTAGAAAAACAGATGGCATCAAAAACATATCCGCTCATGAAAAAATTGGGGGACGGGTTTGGAGGAAGAAGCTCTTGCCTGGTGATATTCATTAATCGCTTTAGATATATTTTCGAAAAGAATGGTTTCCCAATTCATGATGTGAGAATTAACACAGGATTCAATCAGGGGAATCCAATTTATAGAGAACTTGGTATTATCAAGGAGACCATATAATCTGCATTGCATTTCCGCTGCAAAATTGTAGGGATTTGCAAGTGAAGCGATTGGATACATACCTAATTTCTTATGTTTAAAATTGTTATCCAGTTTCCTCCAACCTTGAATTGTTTTGAAAGGGTATTCATTGTTCTTTGCAAAATTTTCAACAAACCTATTTTCATAGATGTCCTGTTGGTCGGGTAGATTGTACATGACTTTCAAATCTTTAGCTCTGAAAGAACCTAGGATTTCATTCTTAATGGTTCTGAATTTCCTGTCCTTAATTGTTGAATTCTTAAGCACCCACCTTATCATGTCGGTATATGGTAAAAGGCTAGCCCTTGCTGCTATCCTATGAAGGAAGGAGCATGCAATATATTTAAACTGTAAATCTAAGGGCCTTGCATCATTAGCAGTTGCTTTGACCTCCACTACTTCAGGTTCTTCATCTTCAAGGATAGTATAGATGGCTTGCCACTTTGTAGCACCTCCATTTGCAGTGCAAACTATATCTGAGACTGTGGACGACATTTCTGTGTATTCTAATTCTGCAACAGTATGTTTGTCGTGTTTCTGCATTACTTTGTGTATGGACATATCTTGAAGGAAAATCCCTATTAAAGATAGAGTAATGATCAAATGATGAAAGCTATATTTGAAATGACCAATTTTGAAAGAAAAGATTCGGGAAGCAGCTGTATTATTAATTAATCATAAAAAATCAATAATTGCTTGCATTGGAATGATAAACACACTTAATCGTTTCTGACATGATTTATTTTCACATAAAAACCTTTATTAAACCTGTCAAATTGGTCGCATCGCGCCTTTCGAACTTGTTTTTATGAAGCTATTTTTTTTTTTTTTGCGATATGAGATTTCGCAATATCGCGAAATTGCAAAATCGCAATATCGAAAAATCACAATATTAGAACTTTGGTAAGAACTGCTTAAAGTTTTAAACGTATATCCGCGATGTGCGATTTATGGTGTCGCTTGCGAAACTCGGATCACTAATCGCAAAACCGGGATTTCGTTGTTTTGTTACTTAACCTTTAATGAGAAAATATTATGCGGGATGTGATTTGCGATAGGGTAATCACAAGGATATTTTATTAATTTCATTTTATTTTTTTTATTTTTTATTAATAAAAGCAACAATGTTTTTTGGAGTTTTGATTTTTTTATTTAAAATGAAAAAATACATTTTTAAAAAGGGTCCCTATTTCTATTATGAAAAGTTTAGATTATTTTGAAAATAAAAATGGGGGGTTGTTGCATAGCACAACAATTGGAAATTCACTTGGGAGAACCAGATATCTCTGATTGGTTTATTTTGATATTTCTAAACTTTCAAAACAAGAAAAAGATATAAGAATAAAAATAGTATGATTCATGAATTAAACAGTGTTTTTCTAGAATATAATCTATTTACCTATCTCATTTTTTCTTAATTAACCCTTTCAGTAATAACACATAGGTGTTTGTATCAGTCAGTACTCAAATTTAAAAAGATAAAGTAGGAATTCTCTAAAAATTGGTTTCATATATTTTTACTCATTTATCATAGATAGAGCAACTATTGCTAGCAGGCGTTTATAGCCTCGACAGGGTTATCTTTTAACCAATAATGATTCATGGTCCTAAAGCGAACAAAGTTCCTTCTTAAGTTAAATACTCCAGAACACTTGGAATACAAAGATATCCATGAAGATACAAATATTATATTATAAAAGATATGAGATTGAGATAGATGATTGAATGTTACAAATGAGTCCTGCTTATATACCTACGCAGGTGCCTCTTCACGAAAGGTCATGTCTTATCAGACATGGCCTTTCAACCTAATTACTAATTAACTAATTAATCACTATTTACATTATTTTATTCATTATGTTGCCTTCCCCTCAAAAAGCTTTGTCCTCAAATCTTGTCGATGAAAGGCCTCAATTTATTTTCCTGCTACGAACATCTTCTCGTCTCGGAGCAGTCATCCTTGTCGATACAAGTTGATATGATCCTCTAAGTGACAAACAAAACTGTCACACTAAGAATGGATCATACCATCCTAAATCAATATTCTATGGAATCTTATGATGACTGGAAACTTGTGATGATTCATTAGTATTCTTCATAATATCAGCTTGTTTCTGTTTTGAATACATAGCTTGGTTGAGTTTTCTGCTCTTGTGATTTGGATGTCGATAGGGAACTTTTTTGGTTTGAATTTGATTTTCTTTTAGTGAGGATGTTATTGAGTAGGTGACAGGACCTTCACTTAGTATGTTCCTCGTTTGAACTGCAACATCGAAGTTTGTATCTTTTTCAACTTGCTTGTCTTCTTCTTGAGTTGTGACATTTCCTATATCAAAGTTCGTTTTGTCTTCAATTTGAACTTCTATATTTGGAGATTTCGATGCTTCATTTTCGACAAGTTGTTGCACCTTGTTTCCAACGACTTCTTTTCTTTCTTCAACTTCTTAATTTGCATTAGTAATTTATCGTTGTGGTACTTGAGGCGAGCAACTTCTTCATTCTTGTTAGTTGTGATTTTATCAATTTCCTTCTGCATATTTTGTATCACATTTTTACCTTCTTGGAAAATTACTTTCGAAATTTCTTGTACGTCTTCAGGCGTCACAAAATTTGGCTTCAATTTAACGTCTTGCAACGTTATTTTCTTCTTTTTGTAGGAGAATGTCAAAAACTTATTTTTCATATTAAGGATGAATGACCCTAGTGATTCCATCCAAAGCGAACCTAGAACTATATCACTATTATTGGAAAATAAGGTCCTAACAGTGAATTGCGAGACAAAGGAATACTCCCTAATACTTAGGTGTAAATTCTCTATGATGTATTGTTTATAATTTGTGTTAAATGAATTTTCTTTAGTTATATTTGATTCAGGGATCACTAATTGGTTAGCACATTCGGTACTAACATAATTATTCTTTCGAGTAAAATCGATAGATATGAGAACCTCTTTTCCCGCAAGTGAGCCTCTGATTTCAATTAGCGCATCGACACACATATAAGTATTTTTTGGAAATCTTCCCTCTTTTAGTTTTGTTTTAGATGTCATTTTGTCAGATAACTTTGGGGTTTTTAAGGGTGACCCTTCCTAATATTTATAATAAAATATTACTATTTCCCTTTAATAAACCCTCAAGCTTAATTATTCTTTCCAATATCCTTTACTATTATTCTTTCAATCTTTGGTAATGAATACTTCACTAATATTCTCTTTTAAAAGAGGCTCAAATTCTTTTATATATGTATATATTCTCTTTTTAAATAAAATCTTTAGAATATAATGATTTATCTCCTTTTCCACTTTTCCAATTCTTAAACCTTTAATAACCTCCTTTTCCTTTTATATACCTTCAAGCTTTAATAATGATTCCTTAATATTTTAAGAAATCCTTAATAATATTTTTCCTTCGGATTTTTTTGAAAATTACTTCCTTGATTTCTTTTTATGAAATCTTCTATAATTACTAAGAAGATGTTTGAATTTCATAATATATATATAATGTTTTTTAACAACTGATTTTTTTAACCTTTTTTTTGTTGTTGAAAGGTTACAACCCTAGTGAAACGTGGCTATTCACATATATTCACCTACAAAATATATGTCCACTTATGTGTATTTGACTCGGTTAATGTTATCCACGTAAAAGTAAACTTACCATTCACACAGAGATTTTTTATTCCTTTTGTTCTTATTTTACCTTGCAAATACCATGGGAAATTACCATGGGCTTCTAAAACCACGAGCTTGTAAACCACTTAAAGAATAATCAAAATAACCTTATCTACTCTTCCTTCTTTCTTTTTCCTTTTTATTTTTAAATTGTCTTGGTATGTACGTATATGTACTACTTTATATATATATCTCTTTTTTTATTTTTTATTTTATTTATTATATATATATATATATATATATATATATATATATATATATTGACTATATATATATTTATTTTGCTTCTTTGTTTTCAAAAATTTCCCTTTTTTTTGCTTCAAATTTTTAATTTTGGCCAAAGGTCTACTGGTGAAATTTCTTCAAAATTTTAATTCTGGCCAAAGGCCTACTGGTGAAATTTCATCAAATTTTTAATTTTGGCCAAAGGCCTACTGGTGAAAATGGAGAAACTCCAAGACTGGTAGTGAAACGCTTCGACGACAACAATGTTGACGAATTTTTGATGACCAAAGGCCTGGACTAAGGAGCGTAGCTCTGTGCGGCGATGAGTAGCCAGAAGATCGAACTGCTCCGATACCAAATGAAGTGAACAAAGTTCCTTCTTAAGTTAAATACTCCAGAACACTTGGAATACAAATATATCCATAAGGAAACAAATATTATATTATAAAAGATAGATGATTGAATGTTACAAATGAGTCATGCTTATATATATCTACGTAGGTGCCTCTTCACGAAAGTTCATGTCTTATCAGACATGGCCTTTCAACCTAATTACTAATTAACTAATTAATCACTATTTACATTATTTTATTCATTACAGGTCCCATCTGAATTTGATTTCTTATTTCAAAAAATAATTTCACATATAATTGAATTTATTTTTCTTGACACATCCTCAAAATCATTGTCCAGGTTTGGTGGCCTGATAGTGACAATGCCATTCACTGATAGTAATTTAGACCGAACAAGTTGGCTCGTAATAAGACCCCTTGTCTTTTGAGTTTTATAATCAATTAGCTATTACCCTGTTATGGTATGCAGTATTGGTAATACTAGTCTAAATTATTTCTCTATGATTATGATAAACAAGCTCGTGATGAGACTCATTTTCTGTTTGAGTTTGTATTTTGTATATATCTCTTTTCCTTTTTTTTGAATTATACTTTGAAGAAGAAATTTTATCAGATGGGATGAATCATTAGCTCGTTTAAGAGTTATGGATGATAATTATAGAGTTGGTAGATACCTTTTCGTAGAGAATCCTTGCTAAGTTAAAAATTTCCTTTTTTGACTGATACATAACATCTATATTTTAGGACATCAAAATTTTTTTCAGAAAGTAAATTATTTTAGTAAATTTCAAAATATTTCAAAAAAAATTAGGTTTATTAAATTCTCATAGTTATAATTACCTTTTACTTTTCTTATTTATAGAAGTGAAAGATCAAATAAATTTATCAGAAATTTTGAATTTTGAATCAACCAAAAATGATGTTATTTTCAACTTTTTCTTTTCCTAAAGCAAAATAAAATTTAAAACTTGATTTTCTAAGAAATATTTTTTGAGAATTTGAACATTCACAGGCAAGGAATATTTCTTACCTAATAATTCTTGCAACAAAAAGGTGGATAAGCCTATTTTTTCAATGATTTGAAATGGACCAAGCCATAACCTTTGGAATTTGGTATGCTTACCTTTTTCTTCATGTGCCTTATCCCATTTCAAAGCAAGGTCTCCTATTTCAAAAGCTTTTGAGCTGGTAGATGCTGTGGCAAATGAGGCTTTCACTATTTGTTGATGATGAGCATGTATAGCTTTGGCTTTTTCTCTTTGTTCCTCCATCTTAAGAATCTGATCTTATCTAAGTTGAAGGGAAGATAAAAGATTTTCATCAATAAACTGCACTAAATCAAATGATGGTATTGTTATATTTGTGGGTAGAGCTGCTTCTTTCCCATAAACTAACACAAATGGAGAGGTGCCTATTGAGGCTTTCTGGGTAATTCTATTTTCCCAAAGAGAAAATAATAGTGCTTTGTGCCAATTTTTATGATTGTGTTCAATAGTTCATTTGATGATTCTGATAAGGTTTTTATTTGTAGATTCGGCTAATCCATTACCCTGTGGATAATAGTTAGCTGAGTATTTTAATTTAAAACCTCTTTTCAAAGAAAATTATATCATGGCATTTCCAGAAAAGTAAGATGCATTGTCAAATATCAAAGCTGATGAGAGGCCAAACCTGGTGATTATAAACTGATCAATAAAATCTGTAATATTTTGTGTATTAACCACCTTTAATGGGATAGCTTCTACGGGCATGGCTGGATGGCTTCTCCCCCATGTTGAGAACTCCAGCAATTACTCGCCCAATTCAAAAGGAAAATTGGCAGATTAGAGACACCTTGGAAAGTTTTCAGAAGTGGTGGAAAGCACAAGGTAAATGCACTATCTTCTTTGACGGAGCCTCGAAAGGCAACCCAGGCAGATCTGGGGCAGGCGGGGTTGTTTATCTTCCGAATGGGAGAAAGGAGGACTTCAGCTGGGGTCTTGGGTTTAAAACCAACAATCAGGCCGAAGTCCTCAGTCTTCTAAAAACTTGTCAACTGGCCAGAAAAGGAAATGTAAGAGACATCTTAATTTTTGGAGACTCTGAATTGTTGATAAAATCCTTGATAAACAAAAAAGCGCCCAAGGATCCAGTACTAAACAAGCAGCTCAAAAGAGTGAGTAGAATCCTACAGGAATTCTCCACAGCTCAAATCTTCCATATCCTCAGAGATTTAAACACAGAAGCAGACACATTGGCAAATACAGGATGCACACTAGAAACAAGCATGATCAGCATAAATGAAGGGGCACTGAAAATGGCACCTATTCCCTAAATGGGCATCTATCCACGCAAAAGCTGAGAATTGTAATGACAGAAACAGTGAATTGTAAGCTTGATCTGGCCATGGCCATTTTTCTTCATCAATAAAAATACCCGTTACAGTTAAAAAAAAAAAAATGGGATAGCTTCTACCCATTTTTTGAAATAATCTGTTGCAGTTAGAATATACTTATGTTGTTTAGAAGAGTTTGGAGTTATTTCACCTATGATATCTAACCCCCATTGTTTGAATGGTTGTTGGATATTTACTGGTTGTAGTGAAAATGATGCTTTCCTTTCTCTTCCTTATGAAGTTTGACATACTTTGCATTTTCTCGCATATTCATGTGCATATTTAAATAGAGTTGGCCAATAGTAACCGACATGCAGTATTTTATGAGCTGTGTTGTTTCCTCCGAAATGACCTCCAGCTGGTCCATCATGTAATTCCTACATTACTTTTTTAGCTTCAGTTTTCTCTAAACATCTCAATAATAAAGAATCATAATTCTTCCTAAATAACACATCATCTATGAGTTTATATTGATTCGCTTTAAGCCTTAGATCATGCTTTGTTGTGTAATTGAGATATAATGGAGCATATCCATTTTCAAGAAAAATTCCAGATCAACATATTGTGACTTAGAATCGTTTAGGCTTACCTCGGAAAATTGTATTTCATTTGATTGATCTTATTTTGTTGGTCAATGGGAGGTTTCCGTTAACATCCTGCAAAGACCTTTACCTTTAAAATTTTTAGCAAGATGTATCTCTACGTCATATTCTTGAAGTGCGGTAGCCCAATTTTCTCTCTTCTCTCCTACCTCTCGTTGGATTAATAATTTCCTACTGCTGAGTAAGGTACTATTATTTTAGTATGTGTTTTTAAGAGAAAAGGTCTAAAATGTTTCAAAGCTTTAAACACAGCATAAGCTTGTTTTTCCACAGCTGAATAATTTAACTCAGCACCTTGAAGGTTAGAACTAAAAAAAGAAATCGGTGCTTCAATGTTTTGATCATTTAGCTATGTCAAAACTGATGTGTATGATGTATCAGAAGAGAACGTGTACAATACAAATGACTTAAGAAAATTGGGAGTTGTTAAAGAAGGAGCTTCGAGGATGGCTTTCTTAATTAACTCAAAATAATTTCTCTTATATTTTCCCCATTTAAAAATTGAATTTTTCTTGATCATTTATTGCAAGGGTAAGATGATTTGGGAAAAATCAGGAACAAATCTTTTTACAAAATTAATTTGTTCTAAAAATGATTGCATCATTTTTTTATTATGTGGTAGGGGAATTTTTTTGATTTCCTAAATCCTATCAGGGTCAATATGAATTCCTTTTTTGGAAACAATGAACCCTAATAATTTACCTTCTCATAAGGCGAAATAAAATTTTTAGGATTCAAGGAAATGCTGAATTTTATACATCTTTCAAAAATATTTTTAGGTGATTAACATGATTGTTTCTATGCTTAGAGTAGACAATACTGTCATCTAAGTATATAAAAACTGAGCTGTTGATTATTCCTATGAAAGCTATATCCATAGCACATTGAAATGTAGCACCAGCTTAATTAGCCCAAATGGAATTTTTTGGTATGTGTATGTTCCCCACTTTGTTCTAAATGTTGTCTTTAATCTATCATCCGGATGTACCATAATCTAATTGTATCCTGAAAATCCGTCGAGAAAAGACATCTATTCAGATCCTGTAACTGACTGTAATATATGTTCCATGATAGGCAAGGGAAATTTATCTTTTTGGAAAGCTTTATTCAAATTTCTAAAGTCTTTGCAAATCCTAATGTCCCCATTCTTCTTTCTAACTGGGACCATGTTTGACACCCATTTCAAATGTCTAACAAGAGAAATAATTTTGGCTTTGAGCACTTTGTTTAATTCAGATTTAATTTGACTTTCTAAGTTTGGATGGATCTTTCTAAGTTTTTGTTGAATAGGCTTATCATCTGAGATCATAGGTATAGTATGTTGAATTATGGAAGTATCATATGTCTTGAGATCTGAATAATCCCATGTAAAGATATCTTTATATGTTTTTTTTTCAGAAATTTAATGAATGACATCGTTTCTTCATGTTTTAAACCAAGACCTAAGTTAATGTTTTTAGGTTTTTCTGATGTACCAAGATTAATCAATTCAAATTTTAAAGTAGAACTATGGGTTTTTGAATTGGTCATCTTCTTAAACCTATCTTTCAAATCATATAGATCTTCCATTTTGACGACAGATTTGGGAATTGGATTAGCATTTTGTTTATCTTCAATCTGTAAGTCATGTTCATGTTCATCTATGATTTGACCCTCGTAAGATCCATCTGATGTAAGAAAGTCTACTATATCTGTATCATTATTAAATACTCTCCAATTTGTTACATTGTCAGGAATAGAAGGCCTAAAAATTAACTCAATTGAAAATCTATCTGGGCTAAATTCTTCAGATGGTATAAGCTTAGATGCTACATTAGAAAGTAAATCAGCGATTGCATTTTGTAATATAGGAACTGTGGAAATATTGAATGCAAAAAAATGGGATGTAAGGCTTTGAGCTAAAGCTTGATAGTGTTTCAAATGTCCAAAAATACAATGAATTGTGCTTCTAACTTGTCTAACAATTATCTCAAAATCTCCATATACATGTGAATATTTAACGTTTAAACCAATAGCTTTGTATAGACCTTATATCAATGCTTCATATTCAGCAGTATTATTCGTGCATTGGAATTCGAGTCTGCAAGCTAGCATGTTTTCTCTCCTTAAGGATTGATTAAAATGCAACCTACTCCTGCACCATCTTCTGATTTTGAACCATCAAAATATAAAGTCCAAAATAAGGACTGTTTTGGAATTTTATTGCTAAGATTAATACATTTAGAGGTGTATGTTTGAGAAAAAATTTCAATTTGAGAAATAGCAATGTTTATTGAAAAAGGTGAAATCTGGGCATTGAACGATCCAATAAATGATTCAGCTGAATAATTTCCAATAATATTATTGGTGAAATCTACAGGTTCATTTGTTTCTTCTAGTTCAGTGATTGTATGTTTCATAAATTTTTCGCAATCAATTCTGATTTGATTTGGTTTACCATTGTGTGGTAACCACATGTGTGACCAATTGGTAGCGAAATATCCATGTAACTTTTCAGACCAATCCCTTCTTAAAATAAGATCATAAAATTCAGGGATATCTGCAACCAAGATATCGATTACTTGCAGTACCTTTGGATTGGATGATAATCTAATAGATAGTGACAACATTTCTCCAATAACCTCAACTCTTGTTATATCTAATTGAACTATATGTACAACATATTTTTGAGGAGTGACATTCAATTTTGTACACACCATTCTTGGCATGATGTTTGAAGAAGCTCCTGAATCAATAAGACAGTTATGAACATTTTTGTTGAAAATCTCATAAGTCAAAAATAAAGGAGGAGTATGATAAATAGATCTATCACCAATTAAAACAAGATCATCAGGATTTACTTTGTTTGGAGATTGTGGAGGTTTTCCCATATCTTTAGAAGCTTGGGCTATAATCGGTGGTTGTATAGGATCTACAAGGATTGCCTTGAGTTCTCTAAGTAAAATTTTCTGTTCTTATTTGAGTTTAGTCATTTCATGTAATGAAATATTTTCTTTGGTATTTTTCATATCTTCAACTATATTGTATTCCACTATATCTGAAACTATTAAATTTTTGGAAGTTTTAAAAGGATCTAGTGAAATAGGATCTGTCTAAACAGTTTTAGATTTCTTGGTTATTGTTTTCTCTTTTGTGGGGAGATATTTATGTCTCTGATTTGATATAGTTGAATCAGAAGAAGATTTACTTCTTGTAGATACAGGCATAGCTTCTATTTCTTCTTTTGTAGGGAGAATGAAATCCCATAACCCATTCAGTTCAACTTCTTCCTCAGACTCTGGTTCCTGTTCAGATGGTGAGGGATCTTCAGTATCTTGATAGGATTCAGCATTTGAAATCACATTTGGAGGCTGAGATGTTGAAGAGGGGTTTTTCTTAAATGGGCGATATGATTTCTTAGGCACTGATGATTCAACAACCCGTTTCTTTATTTCAATCATGTCATTTGACATAGTTTTTAACACTTTTTGAAGACCTTCAAATTAAAATGGATCTTTCGAGACTTTCTTTTTGGAATCTTGACTAAATGTCACTTTCTTTGATTTCCTGTCTTCTATCTCTGATCATTTTTCTAATGCTAAGATTATTTTCTCTACAATGAGAGCTTCTTTCATGTTTTCTAAAAGTGTAGCTTTACCAACTCTATCTACAAAAATAGCTATATTAGAAGGTAAAGAGGAAATATATCACTCTATTTGTACATCAACAGTAGGCTTGGAAGCAGTTGGGATTTTTTTTAATAACTTGTTAAATCTGGAGTTGAAATCTTTGATCCTTTCACCTGAATTTATTTTTAGATTGGAAAGAGCATTGATTAAAGATGCAATAGTTCTATCATCTACAAAATTTTCAAGAAAAACTTGTTCAAAAGTTGCCCAATTTGCAATAGATCCTACTGGAAGTGAAAAGTACCAGGATCATGCAGATCCTTATAAAGTATAAGGAAACAATATTACTACAATATCTTCATGAGAAACTCCATTAATATTCATGGCTAATATAAAATTATTGATATGTTATTCAGCAGGAAGACCATCATCTGGATTATATTTAGGTAGTCATTTTTTCTGGATGATCCAGAAGAGGATTTGGATTTGCAATCAATACAACACTAGGATTAGTCCAAGGCCGATTAGCCATAATTGGATTTAATGTTTGAGAAGATACAGAAGTAGGGGGGATGGAAGAATAACTTACAATTGGAACAGTACTACTTGTGATAGTACTAATTGTTTGAGTAGAGGAAATGGAAGAATAAGAAGATGTAGATTGAGTAAGAGGATGTGAGGAAGTAACTGAAGGGAAAGATGACGTGACTTCACTCGTATCTAACTTAGATCTGGATATAGAAACTTTTTGTGATATGATTCAATTGGAAATTCAAAAGGAGGAATTCCAAGTTTCTCACTTTTGGATCAGGTTAATATACCAGTTTCTTTAAATAGGGAAGTAACACTTTCTTCGGAAGCTTCAGGATTAACATGATTTTTAGAAAAAATAGATATTCCTTCTAATTTCTGAATTAAAAACTGAACTTCAGGAGACTCGGGAGTGAATTTTGAAGAAAATTATTGTCGAGATATTTCAGGGGATGAGGGGAAAGTTTCTACAATTTTTGATTTCTAGGTTGGTGATTTAGAGTTTGATCGGGAAGATGTAGGATTCTCTTGGGGAGATCGACTCTTATGAGGGCTTCTAGTTTGAGGTTTAGATTTGTATGCCATTCATAGTCAGGCCCTCCTTCTAGCGCCAAAAATGTTGAGGCCTCAGAATTCTGTGGCAACAACAAGGGGGATAACCACCCGGTCCAGACCTTAAGTCAGTTCCTTTCCGTTTGAGATAGTGGCTCCGTCTAGGTGTAATGGGACCAGTTTCCCATATTTGGGTTTTATATGATTGTTGGGTTTCTTTCAAATGATTTGCAAGAATAATAACTAAAAACTAAAACAACTTTGTTCTAAGATGCAAAACTTTGAATTAAATCTGATCTAATCTAACCCGGGATAATGTTGATTTTATGTGATATAAAATGATATCTATTCAGTCTATGATGATTTAGATCAATCACAGACGTAATAGAATTAATACTTTTGTAAGATAATCCTTTTGAAAGATATTTAATCAAAAGAAGATGTAAAACATACTGCATATATTATGATGATCATATATAGAACAAATCAATTTCTATTATTATATCGTACAATAGTGCAACTGATACTTCAAACAGAAATAATTGATTTCATACATAATTCATGAAAATTAGATTTATCACTAATGTTAAAACAGAGTTTAGCATACATGATAATAGTACCAGTTGTGTGTTGTCTTGTTCATCTGATCAGCGATAATAGGCCACAATCAATCTTCTATCAATAAGTCATTCATAGAATACAAAAGTGCATCAACGGTGTTCAACAAAATGATATATAATTGAAAATACCATGTTCCATTATTTTATCAAGACATCCACAAACTTACAATAAAGCATTCTTTCTAAATGTTCTTAATAAAAATCCTGGACCCTTCTCTAAATGCATGAGAAGGGTTTAAATACTATATTAACTACTTACAAAAATAGATTATACAAAATATCTTATGAGGTGGTTTCAAAAAACCTTCCTCATTCCTAGTATCTAATTGCTAAAATTGAAATTATCACAAACTAACTAACTCATGATCATGCCCTATGATAGATTACTGCCAGCTCTGCTTTTATGTTCACAAATATCATACATTGGTTGAACTTGTGGAGGCTTCCCGAATTGTGTCTTCATCTGTCCAGTAAATATAGCATCAAGTAAAAGTGGTTGCATTTTCTGTATGGAATCCAGAGAAAAATTCAATGTCATTATTTGACTGTGAGGCTTAACCAGTAGCTGCCAGTATGCTTCCCAATCAGTATTTTTCAGCTATGCAAGTGTTTCTTCTTGTATTTGGCCTGTATTTTTCCAACTTTGCTCTAATTTTTTGAGATCGGGAATCGATTTGTGATTTCCTTCTTTAATTAAAATGGAGGTATGCAACATGTGGTTGATAATTTTGACCATACCCTTTGATATGCCTGTTGCTCTGGCTATTGCCAATTCTTCCTGTTTTACCTGTGCATCCCAGTCAGTAAAGAGAATACCTTTATAAGTTTCTTTGATCTTTGGGAGATCTGACTTTCTCCCTTCCTTTGAATCCTGCCATTCAATATAGTCAGAAATTTTAGTATTTAGTTCATTAAAATCAATTATCTATTCAATGACTGTATTAGTCAACTTTTCACTGATTTCCAAGTGTGGAACTATGTCTGACATTTGTAAGACAAACAAGATTTTTTTGTTTTGAGAGTAAGGCATTTAATGCCAATGCTTCTTTTATGAATTCCTCTGCAGTAGGAATGCCTTCATACTTTGTAAGACTTTCTCTTAATTCTTTAATCAGTGTTTCTTTGCTGGATAAGTCATTTTCATGACTTATCTTAATTATTTCCATATCTTGCTGAAATTTGAAAATTTGTTGCTCGGCTTTTTGACTTAGATTGTTCCTTTCTTCATCCAGTTGTTATTGTAGCTGCATGATTTTATCATCCTTCTCCTGAACTAAAATGGATACATCGGATTCCTTTTCCATTTTTGAAGTAGTATATGCTCCAGCGAATTGTGATAACCGAGTTAAATTTTCAATTGGGTTTGAAGGGGTGTCTTTCCATACAACTTCCATAACCTCGTTACCAGGGGGGTTTCAATCCTCCTTATTTTTCTCTGCTTACTGACTATAGCTTTATGAAGAGGGTTGTAGAATACATCTAGTGGAGGGATATCAGTTACCTTCAGAATAATTTCATTAGTAGGAAATGCAGGAATAACTTATGTATCTTGGGAGGTTATCCCAGGACTTTCAGTGATTTATTTTGCTGAAATTATTTGACCCTGGGGAGTCTGAAATTCTGTATTTTTGTGTGAAGATGATACCTCTGGGGTATTAATCAATGTATTTCTAACTGAAGTCCATAATTTATCTAGTTCACTCAGATTTTTTGAATATGATTCTTTTGTTCTGAGTTCTTTACTTGGTTCAGTCATATAACTAGTAATTAAGACATTTTGCGGAATACGTTTGAGTATTTGTTCTCTATACTCATTGAATCTCTGCAATTACTCCGAATTTAGATTCAATTTGACAAAGTCTTGAACTTCTTTGAAAGTTCCAACAGACTGCAAAATGTCTTCAAATTTATCATCTGTGTGTATGATAGGTTTGATTTTGACTGACTGAGTAAATTTATTAGCAATTTCCTGTGGGTCAAATTGCCTTGATGGTAAAACAGGGAGCTTCAAAATTTGAATCTTCTAACATTCTTTCACTGCATGATTGAAATTTCTGAGGGAGAATGAACCACATTGAATTGGAAAACTTGGCCATAAAGATTTTTTACTATCTTTCAAAGATTTAGTGAGTCCATTACCAAAATTTTGGTAAGCCACTTCTCTTGCCATTAATTTATCTGAAACATACAAAGGAAGAACATGTGGAGGAGCGGAGCTTCCAAATACTCTGATGTATGAAAATGATTCTTCAATGAAACATATTCCTATCATTTGAATATCTGCAATGGCTTCCTTAGTGAACCTAGGGCTCACTCTATCAAACATTAATTGATGTAATGGTAATACAACTCCATAACACAGCCTGTGGAAATTTGGTACATAATTTTGTTCCCATGTCTCTTTATAACTCAAATGAATAGGGTTAGGGTCCTCGGGAGTCCATTTCCAACCCATAATTGGAAAACTGGTAGAAAAACAGATGGCATCAAAAACATATGCGCTCATGAAAAATTGGGGGACGGGTTTGCAAGAAGAAGCTCTTGCCTAGCGATATTCATTAATCACTTTAGCTATATTTTCGGAAAGAATGGTTGCCCAATTCATGGTGTGAGAATTAACACAGAAGTCAATCAGGGGAAGCTAATTTATAGAGAACTTGGTATTATCAGGGAGACCATATAATCTGCATAGCATTTCCGCTGTAAAATTGTAGGGATTTGCAAGTGAAGAGATTATATACATACCCAATTTCTCATGTTTAAACTTGTTATCCAGTTTCCTCCAACCTTGAATTGTTTTGAAAGGGTCTTCATTGTTCTGTGCAAATTTTTCAACAAACCTATTATCATAGATGTCCTGTTGGTCAGGTCGCTTGTACATGACTTTCAAATCTTTAGCTCTGAAAGAACCTAGGATTTCATTCTTAATGGTTATGAATTTCCTTTCCTTAATTGTTGAATTCTCAAGCACCCACCTTATCATGTCGGTATATGGTAAAAGGTTGGCCTTTGCTGCTATCCTATGAAGGAAGGAGCATGCAATACCTTTAAACTGTAAATATGAGGGCCTTGCATCATCAACAGTTGCTTTGACCTCCACTACTTCAAGTTCTTCATCTTCAAGGATAGTATAGATGGCTTGCCACTTTGTAGCAACTCCATCTGCAGTGCAAACTGTATCTGAGACTGTGGACGACATTTCTGTGTATTCTAATTCTACAACAGTCTGTTTGTCGTGTTTCTACATTACTTTTCATATGGACATATCTTGAAGGAAAATCCATATTAAAGACAGAGTTATGATAAAATGATGAAATATATATTTGAAATGACCAATTTTGAAAGAAAAGATCCGGGAAGAAGTTGTATTATTAATTAATCATAACAAATCAATAACTGCTTGCATTGGAATGATAAAACACACTTAATCGTTTCTGACATGATTTATTTTCACATAAAAACCTTTATTAAACTGTCAAATCAGTCGCTTCACGCCTTTCAAACTTGTTTTTATGAAGCGAATTGTTTTTTTTTTATGCGATATGTGATTTCGCAATATCGCGAAATCTAAAAATTGCAGTATCGGAAAATCACAATATCGGAACTTTAGTAAGAACTGCTTAAATTTTTAAACGTATATCCACGATGTGCAATTTATGCTATCGCTTGCGAAACTCAGATTGTTGATCGCAAAATCAGGATTTCGTTGTTTTGTTACTTAACCTTTAATGAGAAAAGATTATGTGGGATGTGATTTTCGATAGGGTAATCACAAGCATATTTTATTAATTTCTTTTTATTTTTATTATTTTTATTAATAAAAGCAACAATGTTTTTTGGAGTTTTGATTTTTTTATTTAAAATGAAAAAATACATTTTTAAGAAGGGTCCCTATTTCTATTATCAAAAGTTTAGATTATTTTGAAAATAAAAATGGGGGGTTGTTGCATAGCACAACATATCCATAGCACAATTTACAATGAATAACCGAGGAAGGAGGGCTCACAATGTACTAGGTCATATGATCCAATGGATTAGTAAAGTGCTCAAAATTCAAAGTATTCAAAAGTGATCGAAATCTGTTCCAAACGAATATCACATCGCCCTAAATCCAATACAACTAGAAGCGCTCAAAACCGATATCATATGCTCATGATATCGCGTTCTAGTCGTTTTTCTAAACAACTAAAAATTTTGCAGGGTTGGGCAGGTACGCACAATCAGCAGTCTGTAAACTGACTAGGCAAGTGACTAAGTAGTTGAATGTTTTTTTCAGGACCAATGGTTTTTTTCCAAGTGTTTCATCCTAATTGGTTGATTTTTGTTGCAATTTGATTGGTTGTTGGTGTTTTAGGATGGACCAACAGTGGAGTGCCATGTGGGCCAGTGGAATAATACCACGTGGCCTCCTCACACTGTGGTAAAATTTTGGTTATCGACCAAACTGCCTTTGGGGGATTAGAACACACAACCTCACGTCGGGAAACACAATGTTCTACCACTATACTGTCGGGTGGATCTTAACCTATATGGTCCACATATTCTATTTAAATTTTAATGATCAACGTGTTGGGGGATGGGGTTGGGGTTAGCCCCTGGTCCCTGATCCACCCCAACCCACGAGACCGCAGGCCAAGGCGCCTAGGGCGAGGGGTTAACCCCGACCCTAAGCCATTGTTTAAACATAATATACCACAGTCAACAGTTACAGGTTGGAGTTTGGTTATGGCGCGGGAGTTAAACCAACCATACCATAGTTCTAGCAGTTATAAATATGATGGTTACGATGACCGTACCACAACACTACCATGGTAACGGAGTCGGGTGGAGTTAAAGTTTTGGTGGGTTTTGAAAACCCAACCACGATGAAATGTAACACAACCATAGTCAAAGCATGGTTATGGTCTTGTCGTGTTAGTTCAAACTACCCCAGACCATACGACAATGGTTGCACCATGTGGACCCGATATTCCGGTTCATGGGGTCATCGTGCAATTAAACAAGTGTTAGTGTGAATTCTAATCGCAAGCGTAAGAAAAAATCTCACTTTAGTTGTGCATAAAAAAAATCCCTAACATCAAATGTGGTTGTCAATTTCCTTAGATATTCAGTAGGTGATCATAATAAATGTTAGAAAAATCCAGATCTATGTAGTTAAAGAAATTAAACAACGAAAATAAACAAGAGGTGTTCCATATATCCAATAGACAAGACAATAATTTATAAAGAATATTTTGTATTATGACACCTAGGAAGGGAACATAGAAAGATGTTACCAATCCCCGTAAATGGGATGGGTTCTTGTATGCCTCAACGCTTCAGATCCAAGATCTCTCTCTCTTGATGGTGCAGAAAACCCAGACAAAAATAGAACTCAAAGGGAGCTCACAAGAAAAAGTAGAAAAAATATGACAATGATGGAGGATCAAAGTCAAACCAAAAATATATATCAAAAGGTGATAAAAAAGAGGTGAAAAAAGGTAGTGAATGAATGGAAAACCTATCTATTTATAACAAAATATTGAGTTAGTCTAGATATTGGTGCATAATTAAAATATTATTGACCAAATCTAGATCCAACTTACTTGGAATATTTTATTATTTTTGGTGGAAGAAAAAGGAATTTATAATTGGTTAAATCCATTTATTTAGAAACAATAAATAAATAAATGATTTATTTATTGTTTCAAGCATGAGGTTAAGGAATAAATAAACAAATAATTACTTATTCAATTATTTATAAATGATTTAGTCAAATTTAACAAGGAATATTATGAAATAATGATTTAAATAATTATTCCTATAGAATAATAAGATCAATAATGATTTATCTAATTAATTCTCATGTTTTGGGTTAAATATGACCAGGAACATTAATTAAACAGTGGTTTAGTTAATTATCCCTAGAGGAAAATCAGACAAATAAGGATTTATTTAATTATTCCTCATGGGGTTTCCTGTTTAGACCAGAAATAATTTAATAAACTATGGGTTATTAATTTATTTCTCATAGTGAAAGCAATTTTATTATGGTAAAATTGGTCTTACATGGTGTGCTTTAGTCCATCTAATAGTAACAGGTTAGATGACCAAAAATTGGTGTAACAGATTGCCCCCCAACGTGCGAGCGTTAGGATATAATCATATGACCGAAGTACGTTGTAAGAACACAATCACTAGACATTGAAGGGGATTCAGAGAGAGAGAAATATAAGATGGACTGAAGCAAGGGAGGACAGGGGCGAGACTTACAGGTGCGAAAAATCTCTTTTATGAGTGAGTACCTATTCTGAATGAGGCAGGGGAGACATACCTATGCCCACTGAGATGACAAAGTACAAAGAATAATGGTGCACCCAACAAACATGGGACTGAGCTATATAGTACATGCTGGCATAAACATGGGCCAAGTAAAAAAAAAATTGGATCCCACATACATATTATGCCTAGGACAACAACCATGAATTATACAATAATATCTTATTACATGAGATATAATAACAACCAAAGAGGCCCTATAAAACAGGAAAGGGATCTAAAAATATGAATGATACATGCAAACTAAAAAGGCGCTGCAAGTGGCTAAGGCTAGAACTATCAAATCTGCAGAGTTGCATCGAAGGTTGTAGTAAAGAGGTCATCCGGGTATGTGGGGGGCTACCTGAAGGGCCACCCCCTCATGAGGTCTGAAACATCTCACACACACCTAGGAATCATTGGTACAATCTGTTGAATCGTTGAACCATAAAGTATACAGATCTCGATCATGCCATAAGGATCTGGAACTAAGAAAAAATCAAGTCATAGGAAAATAATGGGTCCCTTTTACTAATTCGAGGCACTGAACAAGAGTGGAAGCTAGAACCAAGGTACACCACCCTCTAGACATGTCTTCCAGAATGAATAAGCTGATGTCGACAGATGGAGGTCCTCCATAGGTGAGGCAATGAGGAATCCTCAACTAAGGCACGAGGGATAGTAGTAGAGTGACTGATAGACTGACACCAGGGATGATGGTGGAATGGGGGATACTGAGTAGCGAGCTGACGACTTCCCTTGTTAGAGCATAAAGGGCATGGACGACCTGGCAGCTACTGACTCGACTCTGGAGGGGATAGGGGACAGTATGACTGGAGGCCAAAATGTGTGACACAAGATAGGTACAAATTGATGAAGGATGGAATACTGTGGCGGGAGACAAAATAGACTCGGGACAGACTCCATGGATGTGAGGATGTCTCAACTCGGATGCTCTAAACAAAGACGACTCGATGATGTTGCCACAGAGAATAGGCCCAGTGGGGACCATAAAAACATGAGTAAAATAAGGTTACTCATGACGAAAATCGACATGAGCATTGCCAAGTATGAAGGAAAATTGGTACCCCAATTACAAGTGTCGCAAGTGAAGAAATTTGATTTTGAGAAGCGGCGAAGTGACCCTTCTTGAAAAAAGGCTTTTCGGTGAAGTATCAAATCACCAAAAATGAAAGGATACCCATTTGAGTGCTCGGTGAGAGCTTTCCAATGGTGTTGACGGTTCATCAAACCTAGCTATGGTTTGGTCTCAATTGGTGAAGGAAAATTTTGGTTTTTCTTTTAATAAGGCAATTTCCCTCCAATTTGATTCATTTGCAAGTGTATTTGTGGTGAACGTGGAGAGGAGGAAAAGGCTATAAATATTGCAGCCATCATAGCAGACAAACTGACCATTGGAATCGAGATCTGTGACTTTCAGGTAGGTGACCTTACTTCTCTAAAGGTGGCCTTAATGCTTCTTGGAAGGATGGTCTCGGTGAAGAATCAAGGTAAGAAAATAATACGAGAATGAACTGCTAGAGAAGGTCTAGAATCATCCCCACCCACCAAGTCAAAAAGAGGGACCAAGTGCGAAGTATGGCATCACATAAAGTAGAATATTGGAAGATAGAGTATCAAACATCTACGATATATGGCTCGCCGGAGAGGCAAGTAGGTCCAACTATCCAAGGAATGGGAGGACAATCGACCATACCTATATTGATGGGGTCTAGGTCGAGACTTATGGTAATCATATGAGAATATGGCCAAGGGTGCCATAATGCCCCCAAGCATGGGATACTGCCCCCAAGCATATGTGATGGAGGGGACTGATTTGGTATGCAAAGGTGGGAATGATGCCCCTTGCAAGAGGAGTTTATGGAGCGCCATACATGGTGTCACTATACCAAAGAGTGTCTTCGGAGATAATGAACTGGTGCTCACTGAGAAAATATAGAAGTTGGTCAACAACAATGTCTAAGGGACTGGGTTGTTGATGTAATATGAAGGAATGATGAAGTGGATCATCCCTAGAGTTATCTGAAGTGATATGGAACTCTAGAGGTTCTTCTAATTGGGGAAGAATAATGGTACTAGAGTCGACACTACCAGATGCACTAGGAGGGTTGTGGAGAATTTCTTCTCTTGGACTTTCAAATATGGGTGCCCCCTTACCAAAAAATTGTGTGTCAATGTAATGACCACAAGTTGTATGTGGTTTTAATGCATGGTTTCCATGTAAGGGGGAATATATAAAGTCAGGGGTGGTAAATGCTTCAATAATGTCTTCATCGCAAAAGAAGATGGGGTGACTGGTGGAAGGATGACTGCATGACGTGGCGAAGCTACCTGACTCATCATTATGAGAAGTGAGGTTCACATGTGCATCGTCATGGAGGGTGACAAAATAACAAGTAGATGAATAATATACTGATGTTGATCCCAAGGTGATCACTAAAGGGAGGTTAGGTGAAACATAAGGGGATGCTCCATAAGGGTCTTCCACCATGGATCTCATTGATGATGACAGGTAGAGGATAGTGGCCAAAGGCTCTGTCATCTCGACATTGGGAGGGGGTATGTCGATGGGAGTGGATGTGTCCTCTGGTTCTACCGAAGCAAAACGCACAAGTAAGGGAGAGGCAGACTCGTTGCGCTCGACCTCGTATTGGCGAACCACTTCCAAGGAGGTGTGGAAATATTCAAGGTCAGGAGAGAGGTGAGTATAGTGGCTATGGAAATCACACAAAGCACAAGGGTGATTTGTGTGCAAAGTCATGAGTTTCTTGGCTGAAGTCGGTAAAGTAACATGGACTTTTGGGATATCAGACTCAGGAAACGCTTCATTGACCATGGGTTTGATACAAGACAATTTGGGACAATTGTGGGTAGCATGACTGACAACACCACACAAAGCACACAGAGGTGTATTATTTGGAGGCTTAAGAGGAGTAGGCGTTGTCTGGGTGGCCTTGTCCTTAGGTGCCTTTTTTTGGGATTTTCCCCCCTCACTCAAGGCTTTCGCAATAGGAGTAGATTCATGTTGAGGTGGTTGAGGCACAAAAGCGAAGGGAGGGGTCATAGCGACCAGTTGGACCAGGGTCAAAGCAGTGTAAGGTTTGAGTTGACCAGGCGGGGTATTGGCTGGGGGATCAATGTACCAAACTGGGATCCCAAGGGTCATGTTGGGAAGGGTCAAGGTAGCCATAACAGGTACCAAAAATACTCCAGAAGGGGGAGCAAGAAACGATATCTGACCGGAGGGGTAATGGCCAAGCGGAATAGCTCTCAAATGGTTAAGGCTAGGGGGAACAGTTCCATGTGGAAAAAGAGGATCAAGGACACCAGCTGCAGATGAAGGGCCTTGAGGAGGAGGTACTGAAGGGTGAGTCGAAGTACTAGGAGAAAGTTACAAAGGGCTAGGCTGATGACTAGTCGAATCGAACGATTTGAGGGAAAACCATGACGATTGCATCATGTAAACATTCGACGAGATGGGGTCAGAGACAAGAGGGGGGAGACCAAGGAATGAACCAAGAAAAGAGGAATATTTATAGACTTCGGGTCAGACATTGGTAGCATGTTCGACTATTTTTTTATCAGCCACCGAAGAAATAATGGACTCTAGAGAGTTCTGAGACTTCGGTTCGTAAAATTTCAGCTCATCGATAGTGACAATCTTTCCATTTTGAGGAAATCACATATTACAGTGAACCACAGATGGGACAACATACATCGCATAAGTATAGCTAAGAGCCAATAGAACGTTGTAGTCTAAGGGGGCATCAATGACTTCAACATCAACACAAACAGTTTTTCCCGCAAGAGTAATAGGACAGTTGCGGAACATGCCAAGGGGATAGGAAGAGTGGCCATCCCACGCATGGAGGGTGATAGCGGTAGGGGCTAACTCGAGCAATCCGAGATTTTTCCAAATAGATGCAGACATTATGCAGGTGAATTCCCCCTCGTCAATGATACATTGAGAGACATTGGCATTCCGGATCTTGACATGTATTTGGAAGGCGATGGATGTAGGTATGGGTGGATGCTCTGAATTTTCAACATCGAAGATAATAAAATGATCATCTAAAGGATCCACAACACCCATGGCAGTTAGTAGAGATTTACGTTGTGAAGGGCATGACTAGAGGACTTCTAGCATTGACATGGCGATAGGGGATTGTGCCAAGTCATCTAATATACTGTAGGTGTGGGCGGCTTTACCAAAAGCAGTGTTTCAACGTAACGGTCCTTCGAGGATCTTGGTATGTACATCTACCTTAGGCTGAGGGATCTGTAAATAGCCATTGGGTGTTTAAATTGGCTCTGTGGGACCTGAGGAATAGGGCTCGGTTGTGGACATAGCAGGAGGCTTGGTGTACTGGCACGACCAAGTCTGAAAGTTGATATCGACAGTATTGGCCTGGTCAGATTGCATCATAAGGATCTGGTAATCAAAGGTACCAGACGGAGGAGGTTGAGTGGCCACCTAACCTTCAAGGGGTTGGGTAGCCACATATCCTTGCTGGGGAAAAGGATTAGTAAACACAACCTGTTGAGTAGGTGCAGCATTAGGAGGAACCGAAGCAGAGGCTTGATGTCCTCGAGTTGTTGCTTGAGCTTCCCACAGTTGATGCATCTGAGGTAAAAGGGTAGAATCATGGGTATAGTGACCATGAACATTGCAATAAGAACAAGGCTTATTCATACGAAGAGGCATGTTCTTCTTGGGTTGATCGCCCTGTTACTAGGTTGCAGTGTTAGATATACTCCCTTGGGTATTATTTCCTTGATTACCTAGAGTGGGTTGGTTCTGGTTGCCTTTCCTCTTCTTTTTATAAGTGGGAGGATTAGTTGCACTTTGCTACACATACACCTAACCCTGAGGGGGAGTGGTTGTTGTTGTGGAGCTTGAGAAGGCATGGGAGGCAGAGGTGATTTTGTTGGAGGAGCTGGAGAACCTAGCCGTGGATACGTATAGTAAGGAGGTTGAGCAACATTGGGGTAAACATGTTGGGAAATAGCAGGCCCTAGATTCAAATGATGTTGTTGCGCAAAGGAGTGAGGCATGTTGTGTCCTAGATACATGCTGTTGGGAGGGGGAAAATTGCTAGAGGAGTTGGCCCCTCCCTGAGGAAAACCATAACCCATAGGTGGATGAGTGTGTGGATGTGAAAGGGATCTAAGGATACTGTCGGTGGCATGAGATGCCCCTGGTGCATTGGCACCACCAGGTCTAGGGAGATCAGGTAAGATGGTATAAAAATAACCAGATTGCGCATAGATCAATTCATATTTCAACACAACTTGGAGGGCTTCTTCCTCAGTCTAAGGAAGGTGAGACGCGACATATTTACCAATAGAGGGAAAAAGGGATATGAGAAACCATACCATGTAGACACGCTCTTCAAAAACTGGAGCTCGACATAAGCTCTTCCTTCTGCACCATTCTTGAACATGGTCAGATAGGCGGGTGGCAGAAGTTTGACAGAAAGCGGTCAAAATTTTGATACCGGTGTCATAGCGAAGGGGAATCTAGAAGTAGGACAGAAATTCCTTTGTGAGATTCACAAAAGTGGCATGAGAGGCAACGACCTGGTCAACATACCACTTGGAAGCTTCTCCAATAGGCGTACACTGGAATAACTGAAGACGGATAGAGTCATCAATGATAGAGTTGGACGAACACCACATGTGGAAAGAATGAACATGGTTGTTAGGATCCTCTCCGGCATTTCCTTCAAACTTAAGGATGTTTGAAGGAAGATTGGTTGGCATAACAAGCCAACCTGGATCAAGGTCTGTAGGGTCATTAATCAACTAGCTTAACTTGGGAAGGCTTAGGCCTGCCATATAAGGAAGAAAGGGAGTAGTCGGAATCATTCATGTTGCGACTCCGCTAGTAGCGGTTCCAGCATTCGAGCCAGGGCCACCACTAGAGGTAGGTCCTGCACCAGACATGATGAAGGTGAAAGGTGGAGGAGAACAGAGGATGGAAATAGAAGGCGACCTCGATGAACTAGAATCAAAGTTGGAATGGGGACTCGGTGGAGGACTAACTCAGACCCTACACGGTGGGGTAAGTCTTCCTAACGAAAAGTGAAGATGAAGGCCTTAGAGTCTTCGGGATGAATGCCTTGGGGGTGAAATGATGGAAAATATACATGGAACCAAATAAGGAAGAGAGGTAAACAAGGGCATGGAGGTGCAAATTAATTTATTAATTACAATGTTTTATTCTTGGCCTTGCGGCGTAAACCAGGTGCTCCTCACTTTAGGTGTGTGTGTGTGTGTGATAAGTTTGTTAATATTAATTAAACCCAGATGCATGTATAGAAAAAAGAAAAAATATGTTTTATAATTGTAAATAAAGTTGAAAGCGATAGTAAAATAAACAGCTAAAGATGCATAAATTTAAACCCAAAAATGAGGGCTTCCCAACAACCAGTCTAAGGGTGGGTGAAATCTACTCAAAACACACAATATGAAAAATAGATCTAAGGTCAAGAAGGATAGGGATCTAAAGGTCAGATCTGCTGAAAAGAGGTGCAGAAATCAGCAAGAAACCAAAGGGAAAAATGTTGAAAAATAGGTGGCGAAAGGCTACAACCTAAATGGAAACGTAGGGGACCCTAAAGGGAGGAACAAAAAAAACTGAAAAGAGGTGCTTTGGATGGAAAAATAACCGATCTGAAATGGATTTGAAAATGTGGGTTCAGATATGAAAAAAATGGCTGAAAAACACTGAAATCTCAGAAGACCTGCTTCAGCTAAACTCCTCCTAAAAATGTGGAATCGTATTGAAGCCCTAAGGGGCTTGGTTCCTACTTCGACGAGTAAAAATAGGAAATTTCAAGTCCAAGATGGGTAAAGACAGAGGTCAGACAACCCTGAACAGTGCCCTTAGCAAACCTTGAAAATTTCAAAAAAAAAAAAAAAGTGCAGGTTGCATGTACTAACTTGTTTTTTGTTGAGGTCTCAGTTTTTGGGTAGATATCCACTACCTGAGAGCTGAGGTCATAGGTTTTGGGCCAAAAAGTGTGACCTACACTTCTGGCTATCTCAAGGGCATGTTTAAAAAAAAAGTGCCATCTTTGTCGCGGCTGATCCCTGTTACCTGCGCAAATGGCCCAAAAACACACGGAAGTTAGAATTTTTACTATTTTAGGGTAAAAAAGTTTAAAAAAACATCAATGAATGCAAAATAAGAAGCTGAAGAAAAACCCTAGGGGCTGAAGCAATTGGTCATGCAGGGATCTCAAAAACGATAGCAGTAGTAATTAAAAACCCTTGTGGAGTCGTCAGTTGTTAGTGTGAATTCTAATCACAAGCGTACAAAAAAATCTCACTTTAGTTGTGCATAGAAAACAACCCTAACATCAAATTTGGTTGTCAATTTCCTTAGATATACAGTAGGTGATCAGAATAAATGCTACAAAAATCTATATCTATGTAGTTAAAGACATTAAACAACGAAAATAAACGAGAGTTGCTCCATACATCTAGTAGACAAGACAAGAATTTATAAATAATTTTTTGTATTATGACACCTGGGAAGGGAAAACCAAAATATGTTACCAGTCCCCCTAAATGGGATGGGTTCTTATATGCCCTCAACGCTTCGGATCCAAGATCTCTCTCTCTCTTGATGGTGTAAAAAACCCAGACAAAAATAGAGCTCAAAGGGAGCTCACAAGCAAAAGTAGAAAAAATATGACAATGATGGAGGATCAAAGTCAGACCAAAAGTATAGATCAAAAGGTGATCAAAAACAGGTGACAAAAGGTAGTGAATGAATGGAAAATCCTTCTATTTATAATAAAATATTGAGTTAGTCTAGATATTGGTGCATAATTAAAATATTATTGACCAAATCTAGATCCAACTTACTTGAAATATTTTATTATTTTTGGTGGAGGGAAAAGGAATTTAGAATTGGTTAAAACCATTTATTTAGAAATAAATTAAGTTTATATCTTGTGAATGTTGGACAAATGAAGAGGCTTGTTAATGTTAGTCATAATTTTGCATTGTTAATGATCAAACACAAAGTTGTTGAGGAATCTAAAGCCTTTTAAGGATATGAAACAAGTTTGAAATATGACTTGATTGACATTGCTAATCCATGTGATAATATGTTTTAGGAGTTTAACATGTTTCCTCCTAAAAGAGGAAAACAACATGAAGAGAAATTGCAACAAGATGCATCGTTGTTGAACATTGGTATGAACAAGATGCCAGTGTTAAAGAATGCACAGGTCAAAAATCAGATGTAAAAACTATTTGACAAAGAGGACATTGGTCCTAAGACATATTCTTGTGGGTTTCATATTTTTTGGCTTTGAAGAGGGATGGTGCATGACGATGGTGATCACATTTGGTAAAGATTCAAGCCAAGTGCAAGGCTGGACATAATAAGCATTGTTATGACTACATTTTTCAAGGTGAAGTGAACTTGGAATTCTATAAGTCTCATTTGATTGAAGATCAAGGAGAGAATATTCAAATTCCTTCAAGCGAAGTTTTCTTTTCTGAATATCTTGAAAATTTGCAGTGAGACATCATCCTTGACAGAAAAACAAGAACTTCAAAACAAGGGAAAGTGAACTACCTTCATTTGAGGCTCAAAGTGGAAAATCCAAGAAAAGCCGAATGGATTGAGATTGGAAGGGTGATGTAATTGTACCCTCATCTATTTGTTGACTGAAAATGAGATTTTGGAGGTCCAAAAGATTCGAGTGGGGAGGAATTATCCATTGGATCTATAAAGTGCTCAAAATTGAAAGTGTTCAAAGCTCTCAAGACCGGCGCCAAAACGAAGATATCGTCACCCTAAATACAACACAACTCGAATCACTCAAAATAGATATCGTATGCTCCTGATATCACGTTCTGACCATTTTTCTAAACAACTAAAAATTTTGCAGGGTTTGGCAGGTATGCACAATCATCAATTTGTACGTTGACTAGGAAGGTGACTAGCCAATTGAATGTGTTTTTCAATACCAATGGTTGTTTGCCAAGTGTCTCATTCTAATTGGTCAATTTTTGTTGAAATTTAACTAGTTGTTGGTGTTTTAGGTTGGACCAATGTTGGAGGGCCATGTAGGCCAATGGCTGACTTCCACATGACCTCCTCACACTATTGTAAAATTTGGTTATCGGTTGAACTACCTCCAGGGGATTTGAACACACAACCTCATGTCAGGAAACAAAATGTTCTACCACTATATTGTTAGGTTGATCTTAACCTATATGGTGCACACATTTTATTTAAAATTTAATGATCGACATGTTGGGGGACGAGGTCAGGGTTAACCTCTGGCCCTTGATCCACCCCAACCCACTAAACCGTAGGTCGAGGCACATAGGATGCAGGATTAACCCCGACCCAAATCCATAGTTTAAATGTAATACACCACAATCAATAGTTATGGGTTGGAGTTTGGTTATGGCGTGGGAGTTAAACCAATCGCAACACCACAGTTATACCATACCATAGTTTCGGGGGTTAGAACTCGGATGGTTATGATAACCAGACCACAACACTACCATGATAACAGAGTCGAGTGGAATTAAATTTTTGGCAGGTTTTGAAAACCCAACCACGGTGAAATGTAACTCAACCATAATCATAGCATGGTTATGGTGTTGGTGCGTTAGTTCAAATGACCCTGGATCCTACGGCGATGGTTGTGCCACGTGACCCTGATTTTTCCGTTCATGGGATCACTGCAAAATTAAACAAGGCAACAATTTACATTTGAACTGATGTGAATCTCATCAGCGCGGGGAGAATTTGTCGATCCACGTTGCTGAAAATTGCAGAATTTGTAAGATGGATAGCAGGTGGGTGTGGATTGTAGAACAATTAGAATAAAACTTACACCAGAGCATAACTCAGTCATTTTTTGACCAATTTTATTGCAGAAAGAGCCCAACTAGGTGTTTTTTACTATTTTGTAGCCATTGGAGACATTATTTTTTCATTCTGAGCACTGCAAATCCATGTAAACACATATTTTGAGCAAATAATGAAAGAGGCCCAACGTTGGAAGATAGACCAAGAGATGTAGCCTAGGAGGGGTGAACTCCTTCATCATTTTTTTGTCTTTTGTTTATGTTATGGTATTATTGTCTCTATTTATTGCTGCAAATTTGAGTTTAAATACATTATTTATGTGTTAGTGCAACTTCCCTAATTGCACAAAACACAAAATTTCACTTGCAAACTTTCATCAAACCTTCAATTTTTGTAATACAAATCAGCATCCATTTCGTATTTAATTTTAGTTTAGAATCTATTTATAGTTATCTTCAGTTTCCAATTCAATTATGTTTCAGTTTTAATCTATTTGCAATTGGTGTTTATTTGGTTTTATATCATAATTTTATTTTACATGCATAAAGTGTTGATTATTTCCTGATTTTATGTTGTAATTTAAAGCTACAAGAAATTGAAACTCGACTCTTGATTTGAAAATATTACTTTCATAATAATTTTAGAAACTAACATTCATATGCATAGCTTGACACTATAACTCGGGGATCCAAAAGTAATTTGCAAATCACAGATTAAATTATTCTTTGTAGCAAGTTTAATTAGCATAATTCAATAGTTTTCATATACTAGTTCCTACACATACAATGCTTATGCTTCACAAGATTTTGAAGCTATATTAATGATTTAATGTAGTAGTTTAAAGACAACTAAATTTACCTAACATTTTTAGCATCCTTGTTTGGTAAGTGTTAAATGAATTAGTTCTTGATTTATTTTTGTGCTAACATTTGTGACCTATAGGAGGAGAATTAGTAAGATGAAAATACAAACTCTTCATATATTTTTTGTAATGTTATATCTTGACACATTCACTTTTACTGGTTTCTCCAAGAACATATCATGTTAATTCCTTATGTTTTTCTAGAATATTAGTTTAGGTTCATTTGTAACATGTTATAAATAGAATGCTTGAATTGGTAAAGAGATTATAGAGGTGGATTTGTTAGAGGAAGAATCACTCTTATTACATGACCACCCATCACTCCCTTCACTTCAAATCATGGTGTGATAGAACCATGCCATATACATCCAAAATTCCCAAACCATTTGCAAGAAACAAATGACATAGAGATGAGGTTCCACATTACAAATAGAAACAAGAAGAAGAAATAATAGCTACTTTATAAGAAGCAATTATATTCTACTCTTATCAAACTAGAGAAGAATTAAGTGGTGATGAGTTAGAGATACCACTTATTGAAAATCCAGTAGAAGAACCAGAATCCTTTGCTCCATCACTGGAATTTGAACTTAGAGATATGGTTGAAACTAAGAGATGTGAAGGAATATAAGAAAGTAAAAGAGGAAGAGGAATGGTAGTTGATGAAAATGAAGAAGAGAAATTTGGGTTCCCTATTCAGGATCCAACAACAAATGTCAACATGAAAAATATTTCACATTTAGTATTACCTGAATTTCATGGTATGAGAACAGAGGATCTTGGAACTTTTCTCTTTTACGTGTGATTACTCTCTTAATTCCAAAAAACTAAATTTGTTTCAAACCACTCTTAAGGATGGATCTTTGCAATGGTTTATGGGGTTAGGAACAAATAGTGTTAGAAATTAGGATAGAATGCATCAATTCTTTCTCGATAAATATAAATATTACTATGTAAATCATGATTTTCAAGAAGCAATCTTTAAAATTTCGCAAAAAAATATGAGCCCCGTGAAGATTAGGTAAAAAGATTTAATTATAATGTGAAGAGAGCTAAGAAAAAAAATGTAAATGTGGATACTCTCAAAATTCTTCTACTTTGGGGAATTAGAGATTAATGGATAAATATAATGAATCTTGTGGGTAAGAGAGATGTGTCTCAATTAAGTTTTTTGAAAATCTATGAATTATGCATACACATTTCTCGAGGAAATGTTAAGTATGGTAAGGGACCTAGAGATACAATCTCTAGAGTTAGAAAATTAGTGTAGAAATTATATAACATATGCATTATATATCCAAATTCTCCTGATCTAACAATATTTAAATTCTTGCTAAATACAGAATCCTTCCACTGTTAATATTTTGCGGAAATTATAAACTCAATTGCAAACACATGAAGCAATAAAAACAATCGCACATAACACAGTTGCTTAACGGGAAAGTGTGAAGCTGAAAACCCTAAATATCATATATTATGTATCATGGAGATATTGTAACAATCTCATACAATGCTTAGTACATAAAGCTCTCAGTACAATCAATCGTCACACACTAACAAGAAGAAATCTGCAAATCCATGCGCTGATTTCTACCCTCCTGATAGCCTGCCACCACTGCACAATCCCTGCTGAAGAATAGCTCTAAATGAATTCGAATTACCCTTGCCTTGAAAACACAATCCTCATTGGCAACTCCACTGTGTGTGTGGTGCAATAAATGCATCACTATAGTCACAACAGATAGTCCATCTCACCCTTTCACCTACCTCTCCACTGAGTCTCCATTGGAACTGACATGCACTATAGTTAACTATTGTATTTGTTCAGTTGATTAATGAGTTATTATTTGTGAATTAATTAACTGATTAATTCACTCCACTCTCACTAGTGTATCATTCAGTTAGACTAGATACAACTAGCTCAATTGAGTTTAACTCACTTTAACTGAGTTAAACTGAATACAACTCCATGAACTACTCTTCCAACTCTGTCATAACTTTTCCACTTCAGTTCTAACTGAGTCCTCCATGCATGAACCACCAGTCAACCCTAGGAATTGTGTAATTCCTTCATCCCACTGACTTGCCAAATCTGTATACTGAAATTAAGTGCTCCAAGAGAAAAATTTGATGTTTATTGTCGGATTATTATTAAGGGCTAATAATAATCGACATGCATCTATTTTTAGATCGACGATCTATAAATAGACTTCGCCCAATATTCTAAAAACAGAATTTCAACTTTTTTTCCAACTTGACCAACCATACATAAATAGCATCCTGCAACTTCTAAAATATGATCACCATGTCTAAAAATAGACATAGTCTAAAAATAGACTTTCACCTAAAAATAGTCTGCGTGCCAACTTAGTGAAGGCGACTCATTTTCACTAAGCTCCATCATCTTGTTGAATCTCAACACTCCCTCACAACAAGATAGGGATTATCCTTCACCCCGATCCTACCTCTGTGGTATTCGAATTTTCTCCTAGTGAGTGCCTTCGTTAGAATATCTGCATCCTGATCTTCTGTAGGAATGTACTGAAGCAACATGATCTTTCGTTGCACACGATATCTGATATGATGATACCGGATATCAATATGTTTAGATCTATCATGAAACACAGGATTAATCGAGAGTTTAATGCAACTCTGATTATCACAATGTATCACTGTAGGATCTAGATGTGAACCGAACAAACCGACCAGGATCTTCCTCATCTAGATAGCCTCACATGCAGCTTGACTTGTTGCCATGTATTCTGCTTCCATTGAAATGAGTGCCACGGATCTTTGTTTCCTGTTGTACCAAGAAACTGTTGTAGATCCGATACTGAAAATCCCTCTTGATGTGCTCTTTCTGTCTCTTGGACTTCCTGCCCAATCTGCATCAGTGAAGCCATGCAAATTCACCTCATTCGTTTGTCTGTACCATAACCCATACTCATATGTGCCCCTGAGATACCTCAAGACATGATTGCATGCCTTCCAAAAGAGCTTGGTAGGCTTAACCATCGCTTGTGAAAGTTGGTTCACCGCATAGCATATCTTTGGTCTTGTATTAACTAAATACATGAGCGAACCCACCAACTATCAATAAACAGTGGCATCCACTACCTCTGCTGATGTAGCATCCTCTTTCCTCCAATTTCCTGGAAGAGGAGTGTCGATAGGCTTGTAGCCTTGCATGTGAAACTTCTCCAGTATCTCCTAGGCATACTTTCCTTGAGACACAAACAGTTCACCTTCCCGCTGCCATATTTCCAATCCAAGGAAATAATGAAGGAGGCCCAAATCCTTCATCTCGAACTCCTTTGCAAGATCTGCCTTGCATTAGTGTATCAACTGCTCATCACCCATTAGTATTAAATCATCAACATAAAGAATAATGATTAAAAGCTTACCCTCCACCACAATTTGGTACAGGTTTGCAGCCGCCTCACTCTTGGTGAAGCCAAGTCCAGTGAAATAGTTGTCAATCCGTGTGTATCAAGCACGTGATGCTTGCTTCAGCCCATATAGTGTTATTTTGAGCATGCACACATGTGACTTGTTGTTGAAGATCTCAAATCCTTCAGGCTACTCAATGTACACTTCTTCCTTAATGATCCCATTAATGAATGCAGTCTTCACATCCATCTGATGAATGTGCCAACCCATCTGCGCTAAGAGAGAAGGGATGGTCCGTATGGAAGAATACCATGCGACAGGTTCAAAGGTTTCTTCATAATCAATCCCCTCGATCTGTGAGAAGCCCCGGGCAACAAATCTTTCCTTATACTTCTCGACGCTCCCATCAGCAGCTTGCTTTACCTTGTAGATCCATCTTGATCCTACAACTGATTTACCCACCGGCCTTGGAACAATCTCCCAAGCACTATTTCTAACAATGGAGTCATACTCCTCCACCATGGCATCTACCCATGTGGGCTCCTGCACTGCTTCTTCGAAAGAAGATGGCTCTGTCACAACACACTTGCTCATAAGAGCCATGTATCCAGTAAATGAGTCAGGTGACTGTCTCTGTCTGCGCTGTGATGTAGGGACTCCTACATTTTGTGCTGCATCAAGCTTTAGTATCTCAGCTTCTGTGGTACGCTTTATGCTAGTTATGATTTTTGGCTCTGTATGAGTGGACTCTTCCACTCCATGACCCTCCTCCTGTGGTTTATCCACATCTGGAGGCTCATATTTCAGAACTAGCAGTTCTTCCACTGCATGCAAGTCTAGCTCCCTCTCAATCATAGCTCGTGCAACACCCACGATCTTTCTATTCTTCCTCTCTACGACCCCATTCCATTGTGGTTTATGAGGCGCTATGAGTTCTCTTTGAATTCCTTCTGTAATACAGAAGACTTTGAATTCGGCCGAGATATATTCACCACCATTATCGCTCCGAAGAGCCTTCACTTGCTTCCTCGAATCCTTCTCCACCAATTCTTTAAAATCACAAAACTTTGAGAATGTTTCACTCTTATTCTGCATGAAGAAGATCCAGCATATACGAGAATAGTCATCAACAAAAATAACATAATACCTATGTTTTGTTGTTGAAGCAACCGAGAAATTTCCACACACATCTGTGTGAATTCTCTCAAGGATCACCAAAGCACGGTTCTCCTTCTCATGAAAGGTGGTCTTCACAAAATTACCCATATTACATCCCTTGCACTGATCTGACTGCACAAGAGTACCCTTGGGAATTCTAGTATAAATCTGCTACAAAATCTTCAAAGCACCATGGTGAAGATGGCCCAATCTCCTGTGCCATAATTCGCCCTCATCCTGGCTCACCACTTCTTCTGCTTTGCCCATCATGCAGCGTAGCCATCTACCTCCAGCTTGTAGAGATTCTTAACTCGAATCCCTATCTTCTTGGTTTTACTTGTTGTTTTATGTCGAAGGAAGGCTTTTCCCTCACTGAAAACAACGTCATAACCTTTGTCTTCCAACATTGCGACTGAGACCAAGTTCTTCTTCAGACCTGGAACATGCATAACATATTTCAATATAAATGGATTACCTGACTCCCTCTCAAAGGTAATGGTCCCAATGGCGGTCACATTGTATCGACCATCGTCGCCCATATCTATATGCATTTGGAGGTCCTTCTCCTCCAGACCACTAAACAACTCCTTATCTCTCATCATATGGAAAGATGCACCACTATCAAGATACCACACCGATCCCATATAGCTTGAAACCAAGCATGCGATCAAAGAGAAATCAAGTTTAAATTGCGAGGCTAAGGCTTCTCCAGCTATAGCTCCAGCAACCTTCTTGTTCTTCTTCTTCTGTGGGCAGTTAGTGGCGAAATGCCCATGTTCGTGACAGTGAAAACACTTCACTTTGGACAAATCCTGATTCTTGCCTTTAGCCTTCGATTTTGAAGGGAATTTCTTCCCCTTCCCTTTCCTTGCTTTGGCAGCCAAAGCGCAATTCTCTTCATCTTCATTCTTCGATGAAGATCCATCCCTGGTACTCTGCCTTATCTCCTCCTGCACAATATCCGACCAAAGTCGCTCCCAACCTGGCAGTTTCTCTCATCCATTGACAGAGTCTTCGTAGCTATGCCAAATCTTCGAAAGCCCAAGGAGAGCCAAGCTCACCAAGTCTTCATCATCAATAGTAATCCCTACACTTCCCAGTTCATCCCTACAGTGGATAAACTTAGTGAGATATTTTGGAATACTGTAGCCCTTCTCCATTTTTATTTTTCTGAGCTTATCTTTCAGTGCCAACTTCCTCTGGTCGCTTCTGATTTGGAAAAATTCTGTTAAAGCCTTCCACATTGTAAATGGAGTGGCTTTACTGTGAAGGCTGGACACAATATGGTCCTTCACACCTTCCAACAAAATTCTTCTTGTCTTTGCTACCTTCTTTTTCCATGCGTCAAGTAATGCAGCATCACTAGAACCCGGCTTAGGAACATCGTTATCGATGAACTCCTTCAGTCTATTATCCTCCAGCACCGCCTCCAGCCTATCCTTCTAGGCTATGTAATTCAAGCTGCCCTCAAGGAAATACTCCAATCGCAACCCATTGAAATACATTTCAATGTATACTCAACTGTCGCACCAAGAATTTTCTGCAGCAAATTCAAATTGTCCACTAGCACAAACTCATCAATTCTTCATAATTGCAATCTTCAAGAATTAACACTGCTCTGATACCATGTAGAAATTATATAACATATTCATTATATATATATATTCTCCTAATCTAACAATATTTAACTTCTTGAAAAATACAGAATCCTTCTACTGTTAATCTTTTGCGGAAATTATAAACTCAATTGCAAACACATGAAGCAATAAAAACAATCGCACATAACACAGTTGTTTAATGGGAAAGCTTGAAGCTGAAAACCCCAACTATAATATATTATGTATCATGAAAATAATGTAACAATCTCATACAAAGCTTAGTACATCAAGCTCTCAGTACAATCAATCATCACACAATAACAAGAAGAAATCTGCAAATCCATGCACTGATTTCTTCCCCCCTGATAGCCTGCCTCCACTGTGCAATCCCTGCTAAAGAATAGCTCTGACTGAATTCGAATTACCCTTTCCTTGACTACACAATCCTCATTGGAAACTCCAATGTGTGTGTGGTGCAATCAATGCATCACTATAGTCACAACAGATAGTCCATCTCACCCTTTCACCTACCTCTCCACTGAGTCTCCACTGGAACTGACATGCACTGTAGTTAACTAATGTATTTGCTCAGTTGATTAATGAGTTATTATTTGTGAATTAATTAACTAATTAATTCACTCCACTTTCACTAGTATATCATTCAGTTATACTAGATACAACTAGCTCAACTGAGTTAAACTAAATCACTCCATGAACTACTCTTCCAACTCTGTCATAAATTTTCCACTTCAGTTCTAACTGAGTCCTCCATGCATGAACCACCAGTCAACCCTAGGAATTGCGTAATTCCTTCAGCCCACTGGTTTTCCAAATCTATATACTGAAATTAAGTGCTTCAAGAGAATAAGTTGATGTTTATTGTCGGATTATTATTAAGGGCTAATAATAATCGACATGCATCTATTTTTAGATTGACGATCTATAAATAGACTTCGCCCAATATTCTAAAAATAGAATTTCATCTATTTTTCCAAATTGACCAACCATCCACAAATAGCATCCTGCAACTTCTGAAATATGATCACCATGTCTAAAAATAGACATAGTCTAAAAATAGACTTGCACCTAAAAATAGCCTATGGGCCCACTTAGTGAAGGTGACTCATTTTCACTAAGCTCCATCATCTTGTTGAATCTCAACAATTAGCACCCATTGGGGTAAGTAGAGATGAACTTGGTAATTTGTTGGAAATTTTTAAAACATGTATTCTTTGTAATCTTAGTGAACAATTGGATACTTTTAAAATTCAACAAAACCAAAAAGTAGAGAATGCAACACTGTCAAAAATTTTCCAAAATTTAGAAAGAAACATCCTTTTCATGAATGTCCTTTAAATAGAATTTACATTTGTGCTATTTGTGCATAAAATAATTCGACATAAAATTTCCCATCATTACTTGGACTAAAAGAAAATTTTCAGGGTGACAATGAAGCTAAAAAATAGATCTATTACATTGCACCAAGAAGACCTTGGCAACCACGACCAAAAAATATTTCTCAAGGCCCCACATATTAATTCAATCATTACCAACAATATGCACAACATAATTGGAATACTCCCATGCCTTGGAAAGCAAAACCTCCACAAAAAATTCAAAACCAACCTTGGAAACAAGGGTGGTGAGGGTTTGCTTATGAATATATGCCAAATATTCCACAATATTCATAAAAATATCAACAATATCCTTAGTGTCCATGACAAAATATTATTCTCAAATCCAACAATCTTATCATAATAAACTCCCACAACCACAAGTTCCTCAAACAAAACAATTATAATTTCCTTCAACTCAACCTCCTCCACAACCTACTCAATTACATGAAAAACCCATTCCAAATCCAAATAATAAAGTAGCTTAGCCTACTTAGAATATTGAGCTACATAACTTTCCAGCTTATATGAATACTCCTCTTGATATTAATGATATTCATCCTAGATCATTAAAATTACTTCATAAATATCCCATTATTATCATTGAAGAATAAAGTCCTGATCAAATAAATAATAATTCAATAAATCAAACTTCTTCTATTCCTCCATTACATAAACTATCAACATCTCAAGTTCCTCCATTTCCAGAAACGTTGAATAAAGAAACGCAAATAATACAACCTCAATATGATATATTAGATGAATTGGAGAATGTATATATTTGAATTTTCTTATTGCAAGCAATTAAAGATATACCAATTTATGCAATAACAATAAGGGAATTTTGTTGTGAAACCAGCTCCAAAAATAGAAGAAAAGAGATATCAACGCCTTAGAAATAAGCCACTTCGAGGTGGCAACCTCCAATACATTACATAAATGAACAATTCTTGGATGATTCAAATTACAAAACCTCCTTTCTATATATAGGAGTCCATGGGGCCACAATGTAATCCTAGTCGACCTAACAATAATAATTTAAGGGCACAATAATAACAATATGGGGGTTACAGGGGTACAATAATAACAATAAGGGGGTTACACTAACAACAATAAGGGACTATACTAGTAATATGGGGACCTAACATGCCCCTCTCCTTCAAAAAAGTGTTTTCCTCAACGCTTAAGTATCTCTGGGTGCTTCTGTATAAAATTCTCATCCTCCCATGTAGAATCTTCAGTGGGTAAGTTCTTCCACTTCATGAGATACTCTGAAATTGATCGATTCCATAGTTTTTGAGTTCTTGTTTCTGTGACCGCTTCAGGTTCCAATATGATTTTTTCTTCCTCATCAAGTTCTGGAAATATTTTTTGAATTGGAAGATTTTCACCTATAACCTTCTTTAAGCATGAAACATGGAAAACCGAATGCACTCGTGAAGAAGCAGGAAGCTCCAATTTGTATGCCATAGTACCAACCTTTTGCAACACCTTGTAAGGACCATAGTACTTTGGCGATAATTTATTATCCTTCTTTGCTTTCTTGAGGGACACTTGTTTGTATGGCTATAGCCGTAAAAATACCTAGTCTCCTACATCAAAAGTTATCTCCCTGCGATGTTGATCTTCCTGTTATTTCATTCGATTTTGTGCCAAATTCAGGTTATCCTTTAAGAGTTGGAGAACTTCTTGTTGATGCTCAATGTGATCTTCCACTGCTTGAACCTTTGAATTTTCTCTTAATGATGATGTGATGATATCCATAAAGTGCCATAAATGGGGTCATTTTTTCTGTAGTATGGAAGGAAGTGTTATACCACCATTCTGCGAGAGGTAACCACTTGACCCATTGTGTTTGTTTATCAAATACAAAACAACTAAGATATCCTTCCAAACATTTATTTACTATCTTAGTTTGACCATCATATTGAGGATGATAAGATGAGCTATGAGCTAATTGAATACCCAAATAAGAAAATACTTCGTCCAAAAATTTCCAGTAATAATGGGATCTCTGTCGCTCACAATAACCCTTGGGTTTCCATGTAGCTTTTGAATTGTGTCCATAAATGTAGTAGCAACTGTACTTGCTTTAAATGGATGAGATAATGCACAAAAGTGTGTATACTTGGTAAGTCTATCAACTACCACCATGATGACACTCTTTCCTTCAGACTTAGGTAAACCTGTGATAAAATCCATTGAAATCTCCTCCCAACATTGGCTTGGAATGGATAAAGGTTGTAGAAGACCTGGGGTCTTAATTGTCTCAACTTTATTCTGATGGCAAACCAAACATTCCACCACAAATTTTTGAATATCAAATTTAAGTCCATCCCAAAAAAAATTCTTTCTTCACCCTGTGGTAAGTTTTTAAAAATCCTGAGTGTCCTCCTAAAGGAGAAGTGTGCAATTCCAAAAGAATATTTTGTTTTAGTTGGGAATTCTTACAAAGATATAAGCGATCTTTGTACCATAAGGAATCATTTTTCCAACTAAACGTATCAGATGTACTAGGATCTTGCTACAACTTTTGAATGAGTGTCCATACATATTTTTCCTTCTTCCATTCATCTCTTGCTTCGGTTATCCAATCTGGTTGGATAATATAAATGGCACAAAGCAATGCTTCCACCTCTTCATTCTTTCTTGAGAGTGCATCTGCAACAACATTAAGCTTTCCTTTTTTGTAGATTATTTCAAAGTCATAACCCAACATCTTTGTGACCCATTTTTGCTGCTCTTCTGAAGATAGTCTTTGTTCCAAAAAAGTGTTTAAGACTATCATGATCAGTTTTTACCTTGAAGTGTCTTCCCATTAGGTAAGTTCGCCATTTCTTTAGTGCATGTAGTATTGCTAACATTTCCTTCTCATAAATAGGTTTCTGTAAATACTTTCCTTTGATTGGACGACTTTCAAAAGCAATGGGTCTTCCTTTCTGCATTAAAACTGCACCAATTCCATTTCCTGAGGCATCACATTCCACAATAAAGGTTTTTGTGAAGTCTGGCGTAGCTAAGACCGGTGCTAGGCACATTGCCTCTTTAAGATGTTCAAAGGACTTAGTTGCTTCAGGAGTCCATGAAAATGCATCTTTCTTCAATAATGTTGTTAGAGGTGCTGCTATTCTCCCATAATTCTTAACAAACTTGCGATAATACCCTGTTAACCAGAGAAATCCTCGCAACTTCTTTATGGTTGTGGGGACTTTACATTCCTTAATGGCTTTAATTTTGTTAGGGTCTACTTTAACACCCTCGTGAGATACAATATGACCCAGATATTCCACCTCTTGTACTCCAAAGAAACATTTGGATGTTTTTGCATATAATTATTTCTCCCGCAATAGTTTGAGCACCCTGTCAACATGTTCAACATGATCCTTCCAAGACCTGCTGTAGATTAGTATATCATCAAAAAATACTAGCACAAATTTTCTAAGGAAGGGTTTTAAAATGGAATTCATCAACCCTTGAAATGTAGAAGGTGCATTGGTAAGGCCAAAGGCATGACCAAAAATTCATAATGACCCTCATGAGTTCGAAATGCTGTTTTTGGAATATCTTCAGTCTTCATTCTAATTTGATGATATCCTTAACGAAGATCCAACTTGGTAAAATAAATTGCTCCATGTAATTCATCCAATAATTCATCAATCACAGGAATGGGAAATTTGTCTTTAATGGTGAACTTATTGAGCTCCCTATAATCCGGACACATTCGCCATGATCCATCCTTCTTGTGTACCAATACTACAGGAGCAGAGAAAGAACTTTGACTGGGTTGAATTATACCCGCCCCTAACATTTCTGCAATCATACGTTCAATTTCGCTCTTTTGGAAGTAAGGATATCTATAAGGCCTGATGTTTGGAGGAACACTTCCTGGAATCAAATGAATAGCATGATCATGATCATGAATAGGTGGGAGTCCTTGGGAGTTTCAAACACCTTGGAATGATTGTCCAAGACTTGTTGGAGATCTGCAGAAATAGATGATTTTGATGTCGGAACTTCTAGTGAGCATAATTGTGCAATTGCGCCTCGTTGTTCTTTCTTTAGAAGCTTTGTCATGACATTAGAACTTATTATCCTTCCTGGCTTCCCCGCAATACCCCGTAATTCGACTTCCTTTCCTTCTGAAAAAAATTTCAAGAAAAGTTCTTGAAAATTAAAAGCTACCATTCCCAAATATTGTAACCATTGTACTCCTAGTACAACATCAGCACCTCCCATAGGAATGGAAAGCATTGGACTAGTCAATACATATTCCCCCATGGTTAGCTTGATATTATGGCATTTTCCAGAGAAATTTATAGTTCCTCCATTTGCAATCATCACTTGACATTCTAGTGCTGGGTATAGGAAACAATTCAATTCCTTGGCTACCTTACAATGAATAAAATTATGGGTACTACCTGAATCAATCAACACTATTACCTTTTTCTTCTTGATATTTCCTTCCATCTTGAGAGTTTGAGGAGTGGTAATTCTTGTCGATGCATTACACGATATGGTCGGACTCATTTCTTCCTCTTCTAGGGTTGGGTCCTGGTATATATCCTCTTCTCGTTCATTTTCTTCCTCTTCACAATCTATGTAAAATAATTTCTTTTCAGCACACTTATGACCTTTAGTGTATTTTCTATCACAACTGTAGCAAAGCCCCTTTTCTCTTTTTTCTTCCAATTTTTGTGGTGTCAACCTTGTAGGTTGTGGAAATCTAGGCGTAGCAACACTTCCTTCTTTATAGAAGTGAGTGGTAGGCTTCCTTGTCGCCATAATTTTACATTCAATTTTTCTTGCCAAACTGAATGCCTTCTCCAATGAATCAGGTTCCAAAATGCGAACTTCATGTTGGATGTTATCCTTTAAAGTACCTATGAAGAGATCAATCCTGTGTTCCTCTGGAATATCAGTTACCCTTATATTCAATTTTTGGAAGTCCTCAATGTGCTCCCCCACTAAACCCTTTTGTTTGAGATTTGTCAATTGGCTAAAGAAGGTGTTGCTCTTTGTATCCTCATAATGTGCTATCATTTCCTCCGTAAAAATTGACCAAGTGACAATTTTTTTAAGGGAGCAAAGCCATCGATACCATACAAATGTATTTTGTTCTAAATGTAAAGTTGCAATGCGTACCTTTTGTGTGTTTTGCACATTATGGAGATCAAAATATTGCTCCATCTGTAGTATCCATGTTACAGGATCCTTTCCATCAAAATTCCTCATATCCATTTTGGAATATGGTGGTTCTTCCCGCCAACATTAGAGTTTATGAAATCACGATTAACATTTATTTTGTTCTCATCATGAGTTTCCTCTACTATCTTTTCACCATTAGGAAACATTTCTTTTATCAACTTTGTCAAACCTTCCATGTCTGCTTTTAGATCATTCTTCATGTTTTCCATGTTGTCTTTCATCTTAGCTTCCATGCCCACTTCTATGCCATCCTTCTTAGATTCCAAAACATTCATCCTAGCTTCCACACCTTTCTTCAAACCATCCATCTTAGTTTCCACACCTTTCTTTAAAACTTCCATTTCATTTTTTGTTTCTCTTTGCGAAAGTGAAATTTGTTGCACTTGCTCTTGTAATTTTGATATGTCATGTTGTCATTCTTCGTCTTCATGAGTCATAGTGGAATACATTTAAACTAATGCGAAATGTCTATTCTACAATATTAACAGTGGGAATCAATTTAACTTGATTCTTAGTAAGAATTATGCAATTGAGAAAAAAGCACACCTTTACTTTTAACTTTGCGAGCTCTATATTGAAATTGAATTATCTCTATAATTGAAGATCCTCAATATCTGAAATTTGGCCCTGTAGTATTCCTTTGAAGCTTCTTTCAAAAGCCATAGGTTTGACTTGATTTTGATTCTTCAAGGCAAATTTATGTCCAATGTCCCACAATGACCTAATTATGGACCGATTCAGTAGAGTTAACTTGTACGACTTGCCACGTGTCATTGTTTGCTCCTTTGGTTCTGAAATTTATAGACAGGAAAATAAATTCTGTGTACTTCCAGCCACTTTTTACATTATTCCAAGCCGATTCTCAGAGGGAGAGTTATGAATATTTTCCCATGATCACCTATTTGAGATGAAATTAGGGAGCCTGAAAAAGACCTAACTTCCACAGATCATATCTCAGAAAATATTGCAAACCAAGCTCTGAAATTTTGTGACGATGTTCCTCAGGATCTCGGCTTCGCACTTTAAAAATTTCAGCTTCTGAACCTTCATAGAAAAAACGTTATAGCGAAAATTCCGCGATGACCTGTTTAAGTGAAATTCAGGAGCCTGCAAAAAGCCCTACCTTTCACAAATCATATCTCTGAAAATATTGCGAAGGAAGCTCTGAAATTTTGCAACAATGTTCCTTGGGATTTCGGCTTCGCCCCTTAAAAATATCAGCTTCTAAAACTTCGTAGAAAAAATGTCATAGCGAAAATTCCACGATGACCTATTTGGAGCAGCAAAACCCTAGAATCCAAAGCTCTGATACCAAATGTTGTGAAACCAGCTCCAAAAATAGAAGAAAAGAGATATCAATGCCTTATAAATAAGCCACTTCGAGGGGGAAACCTCCAATACATTACATAAATGAACAATTCTTGGATAATTCAAATTACAAAACCTCCTTTCTATATATAGGAGTCCATGGGGCCACAATGTAATCCTAGCCGACCTAACAATAATAATTTAAGGGCACAATAATAACAATATGGGGGTTACAAGGGTACAATAATAACAATAAGGGGGTTACACTAACAACAATAAGGGACTATACTAGTAATATAGGGACCTAACAAATTTTGTGTAAAACAACCAAAAAAGTATCCACAAATAGTACAACGAATTGGCAAATTGGTAGATATAATGATCGAGGAAAGATTATATTGGGAAATATCTTGATCTAGGTAGTCACATTTTGAAAATTCATATCAATAACATTACAAATTCAAACACGTTAACAAATTCAGGAGAAGCAATAAATGTAATGGAAAAAAATTATAATGGATGATCTTCAATCAAGCAATCTTCATCACACACCTATGGTTTATTATTATCAAATAGATCTACAATCAAAACAAAAATATTGTTAGAATATACTATGGTTTCTCTAGATTCATGGGAATACCCTATATATTTTATGGTTTTAACACCTAAAAATAATTTATAGGGTACCCATTAATATTAGGAAGACCAAGGTTAGCGATAGATAACACATTTATTAGTTGTATATCTAGAGATAACAAATTTAAATGACAATTTAGTTAAGAAATTCACTTTATATCCACCACCTAAATTAATAACTTTACTAGAAAATTCATAATGGATTGATGATATCAATAGTGATGAATAAATTATACAACTTCTCTTAACAATAAATCAAGCTATAATTTTCAAGCATGATATTGAAGAAAATCGAATTACCAATTTCATTAATAATTATGCTTTTTCTCAATATCTCGAAAAGTGGGGTGGTGGGGGGGGGACAATTGCAATCTTCTTGTTCTTATAGCTTGGACAAAAATGTTTACGAAAATTGTATTTTGGCTAATATATCATCACAATTTGAGTCTATGTAATTCACTAATTCAGTTTTAGGATCATGTAGCACTCATATCGAGATGAAGTAAGGAAAAAAATTGAAAATTAATTTTGATTTTAAAGAATCTTAAAAGTCAAAATTAATTCAAACGCTACATAAAAATTCTAGTGCATTCTACATGGGTGTGCACTGATATGTGAGGAATTAATCCTAACACATGTATGCATCATATTTGTAATGAGGAAAATTCCAAACTAGTTATAAAACCTCAAAGACATATAAATCTCATCTTAAAAGAAAAATTTGTTGAATGTGAATTTATATACCCTATTTATGATTATGGATGAGTATAACCATTAGTAAAAGTAATGGTAAATAGCATGTTTTCATAGATTATAAAGAACTAAATAAAAAATCAACCCTAAAATATCATTTCCCTCTTCCATTCATAGATAAAGTTTTAGATATGTTAATAATCCGGATTTATGCAGGAACGCAACAGAATACACATATAACCATAAATACAAAGATGCAGTGGAAATAACACTTCATTTTATTAATATCAAAGAATTGAAATTTTCTTACAGACATAATGGAAATAAACTAGCTAGGGCGCTTGGTAGCTTATCTCTGAGAAGAGATGTGGTGGCTACAGGCCTCTGAACTATTTTACAATGAGCCTCGAGGTCCTATTTATTATTGAAAAATAATGGAAAACCCTAAACATCCAAAAACCTACCCTAGTAGATGAAGCGCCAAAACTATGGGCCCCGTTTGGGTAAATTGGTACATCAACTTCCCGGGGACGTAACTTTGGCATACGATCTCCATTTGACGTGCACCATACCTCGTTAGAAATATCTATCTGAGGACTACAACTTTTAAGCAAGCAACATGGGTCCATGGACCCATGTTTCTCTCGATTTTTCCAAAAACGTCGTTTAGGGCCTCAAAACGGCTCAGGTGCTCAAAGTTGCTCACTCAAAAGTTGTACTCCTTGGATAGATCTTTCTAATGAGGTATGGTGCACATCAAAGGGGGGAGAAATGATCCCCCTTAGGAAGAAATGGTCCCCAGTTTGGCACCCGATATTGATCATGTCGTTGCTTGTACTTAGCATTGGCTCTGTCCAATATGTCATGAACTTGTTGGCAGATGTGTTGAATGCGCTCGATGAAGTTGTTTGCTTTGTCAGCTTCAGACTGCACATGAGCCAAATCAGCCTTAGTAGCTGCAAATGGAATGGCTACATCAATGGGACATAGTGGCTGGAATCCCAAGCCCACCTAAAAGGGGTTGTGGCCGGTTGAGCTATGGAGAGCCTAATTATAACTGTGGTGTACATAGGGGAGGCTCTCAACCCATGTGCGTGGTTGCTTTGAATTGTACATGCGCAAAATCTGTACAATCATCCTATTTACGACCTGTGTCTGGCCATCAGTTTTGGGATGGAAATATGTGGACTTGGTGAGCTTGGTGTCCAGCATTGACTAGAGGCTGGACAAAAATGTTCTGAGGAACATGTTGTCTCGATCTGAGATGATATACTGTGGGATCCCAAACTGCACCCACACTCGTTCAAAGAATATTTTAGCAGTGGCTTCTACTATGATATTCTTCTTGCAGGCCATCATAATGGCCATCTTCGAGAAGTTGTCGACAACCATGAAAATATTCATTTACATTCTTAGTAGAAGGAAGGCCCAACATGTAATCCATGGAGATGGATTCCCAAGGTCGACTAGGGGTAGGTAGCGGAGTATAGAGGCCTTGATTCTTGATGGTCGGTTTGGAAATGGCGCAAGCAGTGCTAGATCTGATGTACTTTCTGACATTATGTCGAAGGTTCAACCAATAGAAATACTTCTGCAATACTACCATTGTTTTCTCAACCCATAAATGCCCAGCGACTCGACTGTAGTGTGCTTCCCAAATCATCTTGGCACGCTTGCTTGAAGGAACACAAAGGTGTCCCAGGTAACATAACAGTGCATCTTGGAGGTGAAATTTTGGAACTTGCGTACCCTCCAACAGTGTCTTGTATGTGGGGCCGAATTCTAGATCGCTCTTGTAGATAAGCGGCCAATCAAAAGTATTGTTCCCACAATATTTTAGAACGGTGGTTAGCGCCATGATCAGTGGTCGGCTAAGGCATTCTGCAACATTATTGGTGCTACCCTTCTTGTACTTGATGTTCAAATGAAATTGTTGCAGATATGTGGACCACTTCTGATGGTGATCGTTTTGCAACTTCCCTTTTGTATTTATGAACTGCAAGGGTCGGTTATATGTGTGGATGATTGTTTCCTTCCCCAAAATGTAATGCTCCCATTATCGACAATCCTACACAATGGAATACATTTTTTTGTCATAAGTGGGATACTTGTGCACTGTATCGGGCAACGTTTCACTTTGACATGCCACTGGATGGACCTGTTGAGTAAGAGCTGCCCCAATAGTATAGTCAGAGGCATCTGTCTCGATCTCAAATGGTTGTTGCAAGTATGGTAATGTGAGCACTGGGATAGAACAGAGGCATTGTTTCAATTCTACGAATGCCTTCTGTTGATATTCTAACCAAAATAATTTTTCTTTCGCTCCTCCCTTGGTGACTTGACTCAAGGGCCAAGTGATATGAGAGAATCCCAACATGAACCTGCGGTAGAAATTAGCAATACCCAGAAAGTTGTGAAGCTCTGTTAGAGTGGTTGGGGCTAGCCAATCCTGAATGAATTGGATCTTGGTTGGATCCACAGGAACACCCCTTTCATCAATAATGTATCCCAGATACTGAACCTGGGTCATGCCAAAATTTCACTTCTCCAAATTGGCACACAACTTGTGTTGCCGCAGTGTTTGGAGGACCTGTAGGATATGGTAGAGGTGCTCTTCCAAAGTTTGGTTGAAGATAAAAATGTCATCCAAGTACACCACTACAAATGAGTTGGTGAATGGCCATAATATGTCGTCCATAAACCTCATGAAGGTTGCAGGAGCATTCGTCAACCCGAAAGACATGACCAGCCATTCGAAAAGGCCCTCCTTGGATTTTAAGGAAGTATTCCACATATCGGAGATTCTGATTGGTACCTGGTGATATCCAGACTTAAAGTCGATTTTTCCCCTTTGAATTGGTCCATAAGATCATCAATCCATGTGATCGGGTACCTATTTCGGATAGTGATCTTGTTCATCGCTCGATAGTCAATACAGAGTCTCCAAGTCTCATCCTTCTTCTGTACCAACACGATCGGGCTCCCACAGGGCGATGAACTCAGTCAGATGTGACCTTTCTGCAGCAACTCCTAACTCTGTCTCTTGATTTCACCATTCTCCATAACAGAGCGCCAATAGATCGGTCCATTGGGTAGTGGCGCACCTGGGGTCAGATCAATGGGGTGCTTGACCTGACAATGCAGAGGAACCCCTGTGGGTGAGGTGAATATGTCCCCATACTCCTCCATGACCTTGTCCATTTTTTGTTGTCGTGTGGAGGATCCCTGTCTGGAGGTCATGGCCACAGTATTCTTCTTGCCCTTGGGGCGTATCATCAGGAAAACAATTTTCCTGGTTTTGGAAATGATATTACTGCATTGTTTTGCAGTAACCAAAGAGATAGCGGTAGGCGGTGGTACCTTTGGTATCCTGTACAAATTATTACCTAGAGTAACAATAACAGCGCGAGACCGAGAGTAATACATACCATGTCAATTCCAAAAGTATGGTTGACCTAACAATACATTACAAACATTAAGAGGAGCAATGTCACATAGTACCTCATCCGTGAAGGGCTTGATGTTGTAGGGAAGTCGGCACTACTGGCTAACGCGGAGATACCATCCTTGGCGAAGCCACCCGATTGTGTATGGTTGTGGGTGTGTTGTGGTCGGCAAGCCCAACCGCTTCATGACCTCTGCTGAAATGAATTTCTTTTGGCTCCCACTATCGACAATTAACTGTAGCAGGGAACAATTTACCCACATCTAGGAGTGGAAGAGACGCTCCTCCTCCTTTGGATCTTCTGGTTCCTCCTTCTGGATCTTCGCAATGGAAATGGTAGTGTTGGGCTCTGCATCAATAATATGCTTCCCTTTGTTATTCCCCTTGTCAGGCTCTGATTCAGAGTCGAACCATGCATCTGATTTAGAAGCCCTCATCTCGGCCACCAAATACTGCTTGGACAGACACTCACTTATGTTGTGAGTAGAGCTCTTATGGAACTCACACCGCTTTCCCGTGTCCTTCTTTGGCTTTACAGTGTTTTTCTTTGCTTATGGCTTTGGAAAGTTGTCTTGAGACAACATGCCTTGGCTTTGTCCTTTGTTATGCGGTTTGGGGGTACCTTTCCCTTGTTTTTGATTCGCAGATCCAAAGTCTCGCTTCTTCTGTTTGAATTTTTGTTCAATCTTGGCAGCATACTGGTTTGTCGTACCAAGCAAGGAGATTTCGGGGAACTCCATTTCCTCCTGAATGTATTTGTGCAGAAAACTACAATACTTTAGCACCAAATGTTTCTCCAAGTCTTTGATACCCAAGTTTTTGCGTAGGGTATGGAACAGATTCGTCAACTCATGAACATCTTGATCCCTTTGTTGTCGCAGCGTGGTCCATTGTATGTACTTGTCCTCATAGCTCTCCACAAGATAGTATTGTTCCTTGATGACGTCTCAGAAATAATTCCAAGTGGGTACATCCAAGAACAAAGAGGGTTTCATCTCGTCCTTTTTCTCACATTAGGTTTCCCACCAGTCCTTGACATGGGGGTAGCTTTGAGGAGTGCAAAAATAATATTCTCCCAGTCGGAAAATTCATGAACCGATAAATATCCTTTTAATAGATTCAACCATCTATCTACGACATATACTTGTACCTTAAAGGGAGTCGCACCTCCAGAGTGGATGATGGATGCAGATGCGCCACCAGTGGGCAGTCGTTGAAGGATCTGGGCAAAGTTAACCATCATCATGCTCCTTTGTTTTTCGAGGGCCTCCTCAAGCAATATTTTTATAGGATCTCAGGGTTTGCGAGGTTGATCTTGCAAAGGTTCAACCAGATTGAGCCTTAACTCCTTATACCCCGACCTCATTGGGGACATGCAAAGAAGGATCGAGAAAAAGCAACCGCTCTCATACCACTAATACGGATTTATGAAGGAACGTAATAGAATACAAATATAACCATAAATACAAAGATGCAGTGGAAATAACACTTTATTTCATTAACATCAAAGAAATGAAATCTACTTACAGACAGAATGGAAATAAACTAGCTAGGGCGCTTAGTAGCCTATCTCTAAGAAGATATGTGGTGGCTACATGCCTCTGAACTGTGTTACAATGAGGCTCAAGGGCCTATTTATTATTGTGAAACAATCGAAAACCCTAAACATCCAAAAACCTAACCCTAGGAGATGAAGCGCCAAAAATATGGGCCCCGTTTGGGTAAATTGGTACATCAACTTCCCAGGGGACATAACTTTGGCATATGATCTCCATTTGACGCGCACCATACCTTGTTAGAAATATCTATCCAAGGACTACAACTTTTGAGTGAGAAACATGGGTCCATGCACCCATGTTGCTCCCGATTTTTCCAAAAAATGTCATTTAGGGCCTCAAAATGGCTCTGGAAGTTTAGGACCCAAAAAACTGCTAAAAATAGTAAATTGTGCTATAATTAAGGAAAATGAAAAACTAAAAGAGACAATGGTGGCATCCCAAGTGGAATAGGCAGGTGGTCATCAATATCCACCTGCATCAGTGAACAAGAAAATAAATACATTTCTTGATGGTTTTAGTGCTTTTAATCAAATTCAAATCGCACCAAAATATCAAGATAAAACAACGTTCGCATGCCCAAGGGGAAATTATTCTTACAGAGTATTACCCTTTGGGTTATGCAATGCTTCTTCTAGTTTTAAATTGGATATTTTAGGTACCTTCTATAACTTGATTCATGATTGTGTAGAATTCTATATGGATGATTTTATAATTCCTGGTAATTATTTTGAGGAAGCATTGAAAAATATTGAAAAAAAAACTTATTAGATGCCAAGAAACTCATCTTTCATTAAGTCGTGATAAATTTCACATGCTATTGGCTGAAGGAATTGTTTTGGGACATTATATTTCATGTGCAGGAATCAAATTTGATATAGAAAAAATGTGTTATTTCTAAAATTTCAGTATCTAAACCCAAAAATATGTGATAACTTTATTTGGCTATGCAAGTTATTATAGGAAATTCATAGAAAATTTTACAAAAATAGCCTCACCATTATTTAAATTTCTTGTTAAAGATAGTGAATATTTTTGGAATATTCCTTGTGAAATTTCTTTTGATACACTAAATAAGAAACTTTCTGAAGCACCTACTTTGAGAGGACCAAACTGGTGTCTTCATTTTCATATATTTGTTGATGCCTCATATACAAATTTAGAGACTATTTTAAGAAAAAATAAAATCAATTTTCTTATGCCATTTATGTTAATGTAAGAATGAATTTAATGCCTCTAGAATTGAATTATACAAAAATGGAGAAGGAATTTCTTGTAGTATTACATACCATCAATAAATTTAAGCATTATATCACAGGCTATGAGAGTTTTTTTCATATTGGTTATTCTACAATTAGATATTTAACGAATAAACCAATCACTAATGGTAGGATAAGTAGATGGTTTTTTTATTACAAGAATTTAATATCATCATCCTAGATAAACTTTCAAAAGAAAATTCAGTTGCAGATTTTCTTTCTAGAATCCATTGGGAAGATAAATTAGTTCTTGTAGATGATAGTTTTCCTTATGAAAAATTATTTAGAATTCCTACTTAATCTCCATGGTTTTTAGATATTGTTAATTATCTCACTCCAAGAAAGTTACCCCAATTTTTTTCACCTAAAGAAAAGAAAAAAATTATAAGGTCAAGTGCCACATATTCTTAGATTGGAGGGGATATCTTCTGTATTGGACCTGATTTGATTATTGGATAATGTGTGCAAAAATATGAAATATATGAAATTTTAAAAGCATATCATAATGAAGCTTGAAGATGACAATTTATGGATAAAAGAATAGTTTATAAAGTCTTACACTTAGAGTATTATTCCCCTTTTCTCTTTAGGGATTCTAGGGAGTACATCAAGAGTTGTGATAGCTGGCAACACATGGGTCAATTTGTATTAGCTAATGAGATGCCTCTAGTTCCTCAAGTATTTATAGGGAATTTTGCAAAATGGGCTCTAGGTTTCATGGGACTTATCACTCTGACTTCAAGAAAGAAAAGGTATATTTTGGTATGTAAAATTTTTTATGAAGTTAAACCTCTCCTTAGATCTATTAAAAATCAGGTGTAGTCCTTTTCTTTGAATATATATTTACATGTTTTGGTGTACCTATGGAATTTGTAATAGATTAAGGTGTTCAATTTACATCAAATCTTGTGTTGAATATTATGGAGTAGTACCAGATCAGGAAATAAAACCTACCCCATCTCATCCACAATCCAATGAACAAGTGGAGTTAGCCAACAAATTTCTAGAAGCTATTCTCACCAAAACAACTCAACTTTATCGTAAGGATTGGGTGGATCATCTTTTAGAAGTGTTATGAGCATACATGATCAACTGGAAAAATACAATTGGATTTTCACCATATGAATTGGTGTATGCGAAATAAGTTTTGCTTCCTATTGAGTTCCAGATAAATACTTAACAACAATAAAACTTGGTTGGAATCTTTTAGAATCAAATAGCAAAGAATAACTTAATTCAATGAGTTAGATGAGATATGACAATAATCCATTTAGCATACTACACTCATTCAACAATAGACAACGAAATGGCATCATAATTTTTTTAAGAAAAAGCAATTTTAGGTAGACAACTGGTATCTTCTTTTTTATTCCAAATTCAAAGATTTAAAGGAAAGTTCAGTACCTATTGTTTAGGACCTTATGAAAATTAAACTATTGATGAAGAAGGAATTGCATTTTTGGTAAATGGTCATAGGCTTCGATTATATCAAAAGCATTTAAATAAGGAGGAGTTTGCCAATAATTTATTACAACAACACAAGTTGGATATAATGTGTAAGAGCAATTCTCCTCTTACTTCTGTGTCACATCGATTTTTCTTTTTCCTATATATATATAGATATATCAATTGTGAAAAACAGCTTTTTAGCACAATTAAATGAAAATTTGTTTGAAAACAAGGTTAGTAGAAAGTAATGTTTAGAACAACTACATAATTGTTCTAGTTTTTGAAGATTGATAAGTACATAATTTTTGGTAGCTTAATAATTCAAATGGCTTACTATTATGTAAATATCTCATTCCAAAGTTTAGATTTCAAAATGTAGAGTGTCTAGAATTATTATGAAGACCATCACATCTACAATTTTTCAGATTAATATTCTATAGCTAACATAATCTTAGAAGTAACCTTTTCTTATACCTATCATACTTCTCATTTTCTCATTTGAATTTCACACCTCACTTGTCATTATGACTCGGTGACTCAACATATCATGGTAATCATGTGACATAAACCGAAATCATGTTAAGAAATGACATTAATCGCCCACCATCTCAGGATTACTATATTACTATATGTTTCATTACGATCCATAGAGTCAGTAGAATGCATGGTTTTTTATTCCAATTTCAAAATATGAAAGTGTCAATTTTGTAAGTTGTTGTAATCAATTATAGAATCAGGGGAATATTATGAAGGTCGTCACTCTTGGATCTTTGTTCACAAGCTTTGGTGAGTAATGGATTCGAAATTCTTCAAGCATTTCAAAGTGCAACAAAATGTTCTAAAGACAAAGGTGGCTACCCTCCTTACAAAATTTCACAAAAGGTGGAAATGAGAGAGTAACAACGGAATTTATAAATATCTTCAATGATATTCAAGCACAAGTGAAAGATTTACGATTATACGTTTCACAGGATTTTGTAGCTGGAATTACTAAATTACCACTCGAAAGAAAACATGGTTTCTAAACCACAAATTGAAGGAGGATACATGGAGGAGACTATTAAAATACCGTAAGGTAGTTTTCAACTTTACAGAAGGAATTCTGATAAAATTCTCAAAAAGAAATGGAGGGATACTTTCTTCATCATCCAAAAAAATGTCACTTGCGAAGGGTGATACGGGTTAGTTTTATTTTATCATTTAAGGACGTTGATGAATTTTAAAGTTAACAAAAATATCAATTTCTATTTTACCTTTTGAGTAGTCTTAAAAATGCTGGAAAAGAGTATTTAAAAGAAACCTTAAGACCCATGACATACTATTTATCATTCCAAGTTAATTAAGATGTTAATTATGGATGAGTTATAAAATAGGAACAAGACCTAAGGTGAGTTTTTTTGGTCAAGAAAATATTTGTAGTGACACTAGTGGAGGTAGGGGAACTAGGTGGAAACTCTAGCACTAACTAGGATGAGAGTTCAAAAATTTTTAAAATAGCTAGAGGGTCAAAAAGGAAACATATGGAAACTGAGTTTGAAGCTCAAGAAAATGAATTAAGTTCACCAAAATAAAACTGAATTTAAATAACCCCAAGGAGTAAATATTCTCAAAATAAATCTCAAGCAGAAGAAGGAACAACAGATTCAAAATGCCATGGTGAGGAAAAACGAACAATTGAAATAAAGGGGAAATCCTCTAGGATGACCATTCTTGTAAGAAGAAGGACCACTAGAAGTATGACCAAGAGTTAAGAACAAAAAAAAGGTGATGAAAAAGTTCATGGAAAACAAAGCATGGAGGTTGATGATTTATTATTGAAAACCTTGGTTATGTGTTTCAATAATGCATATTTTTCCAAGGATCTATCAAAACTTGAATTTTTCAAGACAATAAGTGATAAAGAAAACCAAGATAAAAAACTAGTAGTTTCAGAACTTGAAGATATTTGTATGCCTTCATAATCCATAAGAAATGTACCAATAGAGGAGTCTTTAAAGGAAATGGAATATGTACCTTCAACATCTACAAAATAGAAGGCAAGAAAGGTTAAGAAGTTAAAAACAAATATTCAATAGACAAATTTGTTGGATATATATATTTGTTGAAATTCTATCAATGGATTCAATCCGATCTTGTGATGTACTAAAACAAGATATTGAATCCTTCAACAATATTTGCGGTATACAAGACATGATCACTCAATCACATGCAAGTAAGAGGAAGAAGTAAATCAATCGCAAAACACAAGATGTATCTTGGGGAAAGAAACTGCTAGAAACCTTGCTATCATATATTGTATAAATTCAAGGAATCATGAAACAATAAAAAAATTTCTTGCTCACAAGAATCTCCCGCACTCTACTAATTGTCTCACACTGATATAGGCAAAATTAGAAAAACACATAGCCAATTCTCAACCTTCCTTCAGCTTGCCTTGCTAATGCAATTCCTAAAGAATTAGGCCCCTATTAAATAGGAATAATTCATTTCCTTGATTTCCCAATCGATCATGGCATCCTCATGACTTTATAATTGCACTCGGGAAATTTTCTATAAATACAACTGATAGTTATTTTTCCTTTAACCTCTATCTCAACTAGGCCTTCCTCAGAATTGACATGCATGAAACTATTTATAGTAAATTATCAGTTATCTGATTTATCACTAGTTGTGAATTAAATCTAGTTTAATTCATTGGACCTCTCACTAGCTCATCACTCAATTAGAACTGGTTAAACTAATTTTAACTCAATTAATTGAGTTAACTAATTCACATCTAAACCCCATTAGTGCATTAACTTTAAATGGACCCCCAAAATAGTAAGATCACTCTACATGCCTCATCTTAGACCCTCAACTCAAATTTCCTGATCTAACTCAATCGTCATGACTTAGTTAACTGATAAAAGTTGTTATGAGATGAAATTACAATTTATTTAAGTGAAAAAATAAATTAGACGCCCCACATTCCATCAGAAATCCCTCACCATTGGGCATCAGAAATTCTTCACCAGTGTGGAAATCCCTCACCAATGTGGGTGCATTTTCTTGTTGAATTTCAACACTCCCTCTCAACAAGAAAAGGATTATCACCTACCCCGATCCTGCCTTTGTGGCATTTGAATTTTCTCTTTTCTAGTGCCTTCATCAAGATGTTTGGATCCTAATCCTCTGTGGGAATATACTGCAACAAAATAATGCACCTATGAACACAATCTTTTAGATGGTGATATTGGATATCAATGTGCTTGGACCTGTCATGGAATACTAGATTAACTAAGAGTTTAATGGAACTTTGGTTATCATAATGCATCACCGTCAGATCCATATGATGACCGAACAAACCAACAAGTATCTTCCTCATCCATATGGCCTCACATGTAGCCTGACTAGTTTCCATGTACTCTGCCTCTGCTGAACTGAGTGCAAATGATCTATATTTCCTATTGTACCAAGAAACTGTTGTTGATCCTAAGTTGAATACTCCCCCTAATGTGCACTTCCTTTCTGATGTACTTCCTGCCCAATCTGCATCATTGAAGCCTTAAAGCTTCACTCCCTTTGTCCATATGTACCATAATTCATATTCTGTAATGATCCTGAGATATCTTAATACATGCTTCCCTGCCTTCCAAAAGATCTCGGTTGGCTTAGTCATAGCTTGACTAAGTTGGTTAACATGTAGCATATGTCTGTTCGTGAGTTCACCAAATACATAAGTGAACCCATAGGCTGCCTGTAAATAGTATCATCCACTACCTTACCTGAAGTAGCATCCTCCTTCCTCGTGTTTCTTGCAAGAGGAGTCTCCATGGGTTTGTATCTCTCCATGGGGAACTTCCTTAGAATCTCATTGGCATACTTTCCCTGAGATACAAATAGCTCCCCATCTCTTTGCCATATTTCCAAACTAAGGAAACAATGGAAGAGTCCCATGTCCTTCATCTCAAATTCTCTTGCAAGATCCTCTTTGCAAGAAGTTATGAGTTTCTCATCACCTGTCGGTATCAGATCATCTACATTAAGTAAAATATTAAAAATCTTACTATCAACCACAATATGATATAGGTAAGCATCTGCTTCACTCTTTGTGAATCCCAACCCGGTGAAATAGTTGTCGATCCTGGTGTACCAAGCACGAGGTTCTTCCTTCATACCATACATTTCTCTCTTGAGTCTGCACACATGCAACTCCTTGTCTAAGGTCTCAAAATATTTTGGTTGCTTAATGTACACCTCTTCCTCAATAACTCCATTGAGAAAAGTTTTCCTTACATCCATCTGATGTATCTGACATCCCATATGCGCTAAGAGTGCAAGGATGGATCTAATCGATGATTACCTTGAAATTGGTGAAAAAGTCTCCTCATAGTCAACCCCCTTAACCTGTGAAAAAACTCTGGCCACAAATCTAGCCTTCTGTTTCTCCACACTCCCATATTTTTCTTTCTTCACCTTATAGATCCACCTAGATCCAATCACTGACTTCCCCACTGGTCTTGGGACCACTTCCCATGCACTGTTTCTAACAGTGGAGTTATACTCCTCAACCATGGCATCAACCCATACCAGATGTTTCACTACTTCCTCGAAAGAGGATGGTTCTGTCACAATACATTCTCTCATAAGATCTATGTATCCAGTATACATGTCTGGGGACCTTCTTTGCCTGTGTTGTGATGTAGTTTCACGTCCATTCTCTATCGCATCTAGCATCAGTATGTCAGCCTCTCTGGTGTGCTTCCTACCACTTCTGGTGGATGGATCCGCATGAGTGGTTTCTTCCACTCTCTAATCCTTTGCTTGTGGTTTCTCTACATCTCGGGGTTCATCCTTTGGAACTAATATTTCCTTTTCTGCGTGCAATTAAAGCCCCCTCTCAGGGGAAAATCGCATGGCCTTCCCCTCATAAAATTTCACACCTCTTCTGACAATTGTCATCCTATGTGATAGCAAATACACCCGATAGTTGTGGGGAGTATCTGTGTACCACACAAATATCTCAACCTCTATTTTTGGTTCTAGCTTCTTCCTGGCATCTTTGGTCACATGGAAATAGAAAGATGAGCCAAAAATTTTAAAATATGAAACATCTGGTTTCTTACCTGAAAATTCTTCCTCTAGTGTACTCATGCCAAGTCTCTGATGAGGACTACGGTTTTGTACAAATACCATTATGTTACATGCCTCTCCCCACAGATGCAATGGTCGGCCGTGATCATGTAACATAGCTCGTGTTTCTCCCACAATTTTTTTGTTCTTTCTTTCTGCAACTCCATCATATTGTGGGTTATGAGGTGCAATAAATTCTCTAAGAACTCCTTCAGTGGCACACAAGTTCTTGAATTCATTAGAGATATACTCGCCACCATTGTCGCTCCTCAAAGCCTTCACCTTCTTCCTTGTATCATTCTCTACAAGTGCTTTGAACTCATAAAACTTCGAGAACATCTTATCTTTCTTCTACATGAAGAAAATCCAACACTTTCACAAAAATCACATAATACCTGTGCTTTGTTGTGGAAGCTGTTGAGAATGGTCCAGATACATCTACGTGAACTCTCTCAAGGATTGCGCTACTCGGCTTTTTTTATCTTGAAAGGTGGCCTTTGTGTACTTGCCCATAGTATAACCTTTGCATGTGTCTCTTTATGCAAGAGTACCTTTTGGAAGTTGTAGAAATTATATACAAGATGCATGTATATATCCATATTCTCCTGATCTAATAATATTTATCTTCTTGCTGAATACAGAATCCTTCCACTATTAATCTTTTGCGGAAATTAAACATTCAATTGCAAACACATGAAGCAATCAAAACAATCGCACATAACACAGTTGTTTAATGAGAAATCCTGAAGCTGAAAACCCCAACTACCATATATTATGTATCATGGAGATCATGTAACAATCTCATACAAAGCTTAGTGCGTCAAGCTCTCAGTACAATCAATCGTCACACACTAATCAGAAGAAATCTGCAAATCCATGCACCAATTTCTTGCCACCTGTTAGCCTGCCTCCATTACGCAATCCCTGCTAAAGAATAGCTCTGAATGAATTCGAATTACCCTTGCCTTGATTGTGCAATCCTCATTGGAAACTCCAATGTGTGTGTGGTGCAATCAATGCATCACTATAGTCACAATAGATAGTCCATCTTGCCCTTTCACCTACCTCTCCACTAGGTCTCCACTAGAACTGGCATGCACTATAGTTAACTACTGTATTGTTCAGTTGATTAATGAGTTATTATTTGTGAATTAATTAACTAATTAATTCACTCCACTCTCACTAGTGTATCATTCAGTTTAGACTAGATACAAGTATCTCAACTGAGTTTAACTCCATTAACTAAGTTAAACTGAATAACAACTCCATGAACTACTCTTCCAACTATGTCATAACTTTGACACTTCAGTTCTAACTGAGTCCTCCATGCATGAACCACCAGTAAACCCTAGGAATTGCGTAATTCCTTCAGCCCACTGATTTTCCAAATCTATGCACTGAAATTAAGTGCTCCAAGAGAATAAGTTTATGTTTATTGTCAGATTATTATTAAGAGCTAATAATAATTGACACTTTTATTTTTAGATCGATGATCTATAAATAGACTTCACCCAATATTCTAAAAATAGAATTTCATCTATTTTTCCAACTTGACCAACCATCCACAAATAGCATCTTGCAACTTCTAAAATATGATCACCATGTCTAAAAATAGACTTGCGCCAAAAATAGCCTACTGGCCCACTTAGTGAAGGCGAATATTTTCACTAAGCTCATCATCTTGTTGAATCTCAACACTCCCTCTCAACAAGATATTAGAGATTATCCTTCACCCCGATCCTGCCTCTATGGTATTCTAATTTTCTCCTGGTGAGCGCCTTCGTCAGAATGTCTGCATCCTGATCTTCCATAGGAATTTAATGAAGCAACATGATATTCCGCTACACACAATCTCTGATATGATGATATTGGATATCAATATGTTTATATCTATCATGAAACACAGGATTAATCGAGAGTTTAATGCAACTCTGATTATCACAATGTATCACTGTAGGATCTAAATGCGAACCAAACAAACCAACCAGGATCTTCCTCATCCAGATAGCCTCACATGTAGCTTGACTTGCTGCCATGTATTCTGCTTCTACTGAACTGAGTGCCACGGATATTTGTTTCCTGTTGTACCAAGAAACTGTTATAGATCCGATACTGAAAACCCCTCCTGACGTGCTCTTTCTTCCTGTTGGGTTGCCTGCCCAATCGGCATCCGTGAAGCCATGCAACTTCACCTCATCCATCTATTTGTACCATAATCCATACTCAGATGTGCCCCTAAGATACCTCAGGACATGCTTTCCTGCCTTCCAAAAGAGCTTGGTAGGCTTAACCATCGCTTGTGAAAGCTGGTTCACCGCATAGCATATGTCCAGTCTTGTATTAACTAAATACATGAGCGAACCCAACAACTGTCGATAAACAGTGGCATCCACTACCTCTGCCGATGTAGCATCCTCTTTCCTCCAATTTCCTGGAAGAGGAGTGTCGATAGGCTTGCAGCCTTGCATCTGAAACTTCTCAAGTATCTCCCAAGCATACTTGCCTTGAGACACTAATAGTTCACCTTCCCACTGCCATATTTCCAATCCAAGGAAATAATGAAGGAGGCCCAAATCCTTCATCTCAAACTCCTTTGCAAGATCTGCCTTGCATGAGTGTATCAACTGCTCATCACCCGTTAGTATTAAATCATCAACATAAAGAACAATGATTAAAAACTTACCCTCCACCACAATATGGTACAGGTTTGCATCCACCTCACTCTTGGTGAAGCCAAGTCCAATGAAATAGTTGGTGATCCATGTGTACCAAGCACGTGGTGCTTGTTTCAGCCCATACAGTGCTCTTTTGAGCCTGCACACATGCGACTCGCTGTTGAAGATCTCAAATCCTTTAGGCTGCTCAATGTACACCTCTTCCTCAATGATCCCATTAAGGAACACAGTCTTCACATCCATCTGATGAATGTACCAACCCATCTGCGCTGAGAGAGCAAGGATGGTCCATATGGAAGAATACCGTGCGACAGGTGCAAAGGTTTCTTCATAGTCAATCCCCTCAATCTGTGAGAAGCCCTGGGCAACAAATCTTGCCTTATACTTCTCGACACTCCCATCAGCAGCTTGCTTTACCTTGTAGATCCATCTTGATCCTACAACTGATTTTCCCACCGGCCTTGGAACAATATCCCAAGCACTGTTTCTGACAATGGAGTCATACTCCTCCACCATGGCATCTACCCATGTGGGCTCCTGCACTGCTTCTTCAAAAGAAGATGGCTCTGTCACGATACACTTGCTCATAAGAGCCATGTATCCAGTAAATCAGTCAGGTGACTGTCTCTGTCTGCGTTGTGATGTAGGGACTCCTACATTCTATGCCGCATCAAGCTTATAAAGCTTCGGTCTCTCGGCTTCTGTGGTCTCGCTTTCTACCTTGTACGTGTTTCGGATTCTTTTGCATGAGAGGACTCCTCCACTCCATGAATCTCCTCTTATGGCCGATCCACATCCAGAGGTTCATCTTTGGGAACAATAAGTTCATCCTCTGCATGCAAGTGTAGCTCCCTCTCAAGTGACAACTACATGGCTTTCACCTCATTGAATTTTATATCTAGTTGCACACGGTCATTCGGTATGCGGAAAGCGCCACACACGATAATTATGGGGTGTTTCTGTGTACCCCACAAATATCCCAACTTCTACAATCGGCTCCAGCTTCTTCCTAGCGTCCTTTGTCACATGAATGTAAACAGATGAGCCAAAAATCTTCAAATGAGAAATATCAGGCTTCTTACTAGTAAAAGCTTCTTCAGGTGTACTCATGTCAAGTACTCTATGAGGAAAACAGTTTTGCACATAAACCGCAGTGTTGCATGCTTCCGCCCACAAGTGCATCGGTAGGCCCTGGTCATGCAGCATCGCTCGTGCAGCACCCACGATCGTTTTGTTCTTCCTCTCCACGACCCCATTCTACTGTGGGTTATGAGGCGCTATGAGTTCTCTTCGAATTCCTTATTTTCTAAAGAAGTCATTGAATTCGCCCGAGATGTATTCACCACCATTATCACTCCGTAGAGCTTTCACTTGCTTCCCCAACTCCTTTTCCACCAATGCTTTAAACTCACAGAACTTTGAGAATGTTTTTCTCTTCTTTTGCATGAAGAAGATCCAGCATCTACGAGAATATTCATCAACAAATATAACATAATACCTATGTTTTGATGTTGAAGCAACCGAGAAAGGTCCACAAATGTCTGTGTGAATTCTCTCCAGGATCACTGAAGCACGGTTCTCCTTCTCATGAAAGGTGGTCTTCACAAAATTACCCATAGTACATCCCTTGCACTGATCTGACTATGCAAGAGTACCCTTGGGAAGTCTAGTAGAATCTGCTGCAAAATCTTCAAAGCGCCATGGTGAAGATGGCCCAATCTCCTGTGCCATAATTCACCCTCATCCCGGCTCACCACTTCTTCTGCTTTTCCCACCATTGTAGCGCAGCCATCTAACTCTAGCTTGTAGAAATTATTAACTCGAACCCCTATCCTCTTGGTTTGACCCGTTTTTTTATGTCGAAGGAAAGCTTTACCCTCACTGAAAACAACATCATAACCTTTGTCTTCCAACATTGCGATCAAGACCAAGTTCTTCTCCAGACCTGGAACATGCATAACATCTTTCAACTGTTAGGAAATTTACCGCAGAAATAAAACAAGAATTTACTGAGAGAGGAATAAACATAACCATGAAAGAGCCAGCAACAAATCATTAACATAAACACAATGTTTAACCGGGAAAACCCCAAATCCGGGGAAAAACCCAACCAATGAAATTTCATTAACCATTGGCCAAAACCCTGGCCAATCCGGCCAAGTGAGCCTTCACCACTCACCTCCAGGCCTACATTACAATGAAGTCTTCCCAGCCTTTTATAGGCTCCATTACATGCAATACCATGGGTCGAAACCCATGGGTGCACAAAACCATGTGCCCCAAAACCACTTCTATTACCCTCGTCAACTTTGACTCTATCCCGAGTCAAGTTTACCTAACATCAACAAGAATGGATTACCAGACTCCCTTTCAAAGGTAATGGTCCCAATTTTGGTTGCACTGTATCGACCATCGTCACCCATCTCTATATGCATTTGAAGGCCCTTCTCCTCCAAGTCACTAAACAACTCCTTGTCTCCTGTCATATGGAAAGACGCACCACTATCAAGATACCACACCGATCCCATTGTGCTTGAAACCAAGCATGCGATCAAAGAGAAATAAATTTTTGAGGCTAAGGCCTCTCCAGCTACAGCTCCAGCAACCTTCTTGTTCTTCTTCTTGTGTGGGAAGTTAGTGGCGAAATGCCCATGTTCGTGACAGTGAAAACACTTCACTTTGGAAAAATCTTGCTTCTTGCCTTTAGCTTTGGATTTTGAGGGAAATTTCTTCCCCTTCCCCTTCCTTGCTTTGGAAACCAAAGCGCAATTCTCTTCATCTTCATTCTTTAATGAAGAGCCATCCCTGGTACCTTGCCTTATCTCATCCTGCACAAGATCTGACCAAAGTCGCTCCCATCTCGGCAGTTTCTCCCATCCATTGACAGAGTCTTCGTAGCTATGCCAACTCTTCGGAAGCCCAAGGATAGCCAAGGTCACCAATTCTTCATCAACAGTAATCCTCACACTTCCCAGTTCATCCCTACAGTGGACAAACTTCATGAGATATTTTGGAATACTATCGCCCTTCTCCATTTTTATTTTTATGAGCTTGTCTTTCAGCACCAACTTCCTTTGGTCGCTATTGCTTTGGAAAAAAATTGTCAAATCCTTCCACATTAAGAATGGAGTGTCTTTCCCATGAAGGCTGGACACAATATGGTCCTTCACACCTTCCAACAGAATTCTTCTTGTCATTGCTATCTTCTTTTTCCATGCGTCAAGTAATGTAGCATCGCTAGATCCCGGCTTAAAAACATCGCCATCGATGAACTCCTTCAATCCATTATCGTCCAGCACCGCCTCCATCCTATCCTTCCATGCTATGTAATTCGAGCTCCCATCAAGGGCATACTCCAATCACAACCCATTGAAATACATTTCAATGTATACTCAACTTCTGCACCAAGAATTTTCTATAGCAAATTCGAATTGTCCACCAGCACAAACTCAGCAATTCTTCACAATTGCAATCTTCAAGAATTAACACAGCTCTGATACCATGTAGAAATTATATACAAGATGCATGTATATATCTATATTCTCTTGATCTAACAATATTTATCTTCTTTATAAATACATAATCCTTCCACTGTTAATTTTTGCGGAAATTAAACATTCAATTGCAAACACATGAAGCAATAAAAACAACCGCACATAACACAGTTGTTTAAAGGGAAAGCCTGAAGCTAAAAACCCCAACTATCATATATTATGTATCATGGAGATCATTTAAAAATCTCATACAAAGCTTAGTACATCAAGCTCTCAGTACAATCAATCGTCACACACTAATCAGAATAAATCTGCAAATCCATGCACCAATTTCTTGCCACCTGTTAGCCTGCCTCCACTGCGCAATCCCTGTTGAAGAATAGCTTAGAATGAATTCGAATTACCCTTGCCTTGACTGCACAATCCTCATTGGCAACTCCAATGTGTGTGTGGTGCAATTAGTGCATCACTATAGTCACAACAGATATTCCATCTTGCCCTTTCACCTACCTCTCCACTAGGTCTCCACTGGAACAGAAATGCACTGTAGTTAACTACTGTATTGTTCAGTTGATTAATGAGTTATTATTTGTGAATTAATTAACTAATTAATTCACTCCACTCTCACCATTGTATCATTCATTTTAGACTAGATACAACTAGCTCAACTGAGTTTAACTCCATTAACTGAGTTAATATGAATAACAACTCCATGAACTACTCTTCCAACTCTATCATAACTTAGCCACTTCAGCTCTAACTAGGTCCTCCATGCCTGAACCACCAGTAAACCCTAGGAATTGCGTAATTCCTTCAGCCCACTGATTTTTCAAATCTGTGCACTAAAATTAAGTGCTCCAAGAGAATAAGTTGTTTTTTATTGTCAGATTATTATTAATAGCTAATAATAATCGACACTTCTATTTTTAGATCGACGATCTATATATAGACTTTGCCCAATATTCTAAAAATATAATTTCATCTATTTTTCCAACTTGACCAACCATCCACAAATAGCATCTTGCAACTTCTGAAATATGATCACCATGTCTAAAAATAGACATAGTCTAAAAATAGACTTGCGCCAAAAAAAGCCTATGGGCCCACTTAGTGAAGGCGACTCTTTTCACTAAGCTCATCATCTTGTTGAATCTCAACAAAAGCCCTGTAGAAATCTGTTGGATGATCCTCAAAGAATTGTGGTGTAGATGAAACAAACTCTTGTGCCATAACTCACAGGTATCCCAGTTCACCACCTCATCTGCTCTATTGCTCAATACTGTGTAGCCATCTACATCAAGTTTGTAAAGGTTCTTCACGCGAACCCCAATATTCTTTACCTGTTCTATGGATTTTTTATGAAGGAACACATTTCCTTCACTGAAAACTGTATCATATCCATGATCCTCCAACATAGCAACTAAAACCAAATTATTCTTCAAAACTAGTACATGCATGACATATTTTAGTATTTGGGGTTACTTGACTCTCTATGGAAAGTAACTGTACCAATCCCAGTAGCATTATACCTCCCGTGATCACCCATCTCGATGTGCATCTGAAGTTCCTTCTCCTCCAAGCTACTAAAGAATTCTTTGTTGCCAGTCATGTGGAAATATGCTCCACTATCCAAGTACCACATAGATCCCATCATAGTTGACACCATGCATGCAATGAGAGATAATTCTAACTCAAACAGTGAGGGAAAAGCTTCATTCGTTGCAGCTCAAGGAGCCTTGTTCTTGATCTTCTTCTTTTGTGGACAATTTTAGGTATAGTGTTCATTATCATGACAGTTGAAACATTTCACCTTTTACATGTCTCGTTTCTTGTAATATCCCTTTTTAGGGATATCTCTCAAACACAAGCAATCTCCAACCAAAGATGGACTAGGAGGGCGTTTACCAGATATTTCACCTCTAAAAAGAGGGTGAGATCTGGAGGCTACCTGGCCCTTTCCAGACTCTGTCTAAGAGTATGGGGAAAACACACCAAGTGGTATAGTAACTGGAATGCTTAAAGAGAGAGAAATAACAATAGTGTAAGCATACAATAGCATATATAGAACATGTAACAAATACTCCAGAAATGTAGAGAGAATACTAAGCCATTTTATTATACTAAGAAATATAAGTGAGTAAAATAGGTGATCAGAGTGATGGCACCTAGATTTGCTCAAGGCAAGTGAAGAAATACTCTCAGAATGGCAAGGAAATGGCTGCTCTCTGATTTTCGTGCAAGCTGCTGGAAAACTGCCATGTAGTTGCTACTACTGGAACAAAATGATGATTTGGGGCTGCTCCCCTCCTCGGAATGAGCTGAAACTCTAGAATTCGCCTCTACTCACCAAACCCAGAAAAGCCCAGAGAGCATTTCTGGAATGGCCAACCCCCGAAAATCACCCCCTTGAGGATCTACGTTATCCTCCAAGGCTCTACATTGACACTGAAGGGAATCCACCAAAATACTGCTTCAAATTCTGCCAAAATCCTCCAATAGGCAAGGGTTGGCCCCTTACTCAATCTCCAAGCTCAAAACCTCCAAAAGAAACCCAATCCGGAGCTCCCAAGAAATGGACTGCATCCTCCCTCTCAAGACTGCGCAGTCTATGGATGCACTACTCCCCCACAAAAGCCAAACACCAATCCTCCTGCAAAATACTTATAGGACTACCTCACCCGAGCAGGCACTCGAAGTCCCCCGGGGCTGAGGGTGAGATATCTAAACGGAGACACTCAATGCACTAAACAGTGTTGTAGGCTAGCTAAACAACCAACGTGCTCAAGAAGTCGAAGTGACCAGCTCGATATCATAAACATCGAATGAACAAAATGAGGAGGCTCTCCTCTCTATATAGCGTTGGCCTCTCTCAAACCCTAAGTCCCACCTCCTCCAACGTAGCCTCCCTTTGCCACGTGCTCAACTTGGCCTGCACAGTCCCTCCATGTGGTCTACGTGGGCCCCCTCTCTGCGTGGTCTCTTGGCCCCCCTTGGCTCACTTAAGTTACAACGTTGTGTCTACTAGGAGTGTACTTTATTTATAGAGTGAGTTATGTCCCCCTCTACTCACTTTTATTTATAATTTAGCTAAATATGGAAAAATTGATCAAAATTAATATTTCCAATTAGTTGTCGCTAATTGGGAATATTACAGTCTCCCCAGGCAAAATCTTGCTTGACCCCAAGCAACTGTAGTGATGGATGCTACAAGATCTTCTCACTCTCCCAAGTAGCATCCTCATCCGAAAAATTCTTCCACCTCACCAAGAATTCCCAGACCGTCCTGCTCCGCAGCTGCCTCTCTCTGACATCAATGATGGCCTCCGGCTGTAGCACCAAATGCTCGTCATCATCTGTAGGCGGAAGCTCCTCTGTCACTGTCACCTGCTGTCCCAAAGCCTTTTTTCAGGCATGATACATGGAATATGTTATGAATCTTACTGCCTTGGGGCAGCTCCAACTCATAGGCAACCTGTCCAACCCTGCGTATCACCCTGTATGGTCCATAAAAGCGGGGCTAAAGCTTTTCAGCCCCCTTCTGCTTCAGAGTCGACTGTCGATATGGATGCAAGCGTAGGTAGACCAAGTCCCCTACCTTGAACTGTCTCTCCATCCGACCCTTGTCGGCATACAGCTTCTGCTGATTCTGCGCAGTAGCCATGTTATCCTTAAGAGCTCGGAGGATGTCCTGACTCTCTTGGATCCAATCCTTGGCTCTCAGAGCCTTGTTGGCACCAAACATCACGTCAACAAAAGATAAAGCATGATAACCATACAATGCATAAAACAGAGACATACCGATAGACATGTGATGTGTGGTGTTGTAGCAATACTCTCCTAGGTGCAGCCACTTCAGCCACGCTCTCTGCTGCCCACTGACATAGTTACGCAAGTAGCCCTCTAGCTACTTGTTAACTATCTCCGTCTGTCCATCTATCTGTGAGTGGTAGCTGGTACTCAATGTCAACTCTGTCCCCACCAACCGAAAAATCTCCTGCCAAAATCCGCCCATGAAGCGGCTGTCCTTGTCACTGACAATTGTCTTGGGAAGACCATGTAACCTGAAGACGTCCCTAAAGAATAGCTCTGCCACCTATGTTGTTGTATAGTGTGCGGATATGGCGAAAAAATGTGCATATTTTGTCAGTTGATCAAAGACGACAAATATACAATCCTTGCCATGCACTACGGGCAACCCTGTGATGAAATCCATCGAAATACTCTCCCATTTCCCCTTTGGAATGGGAAGAGGCTACAACAACCCTGATGGATGGTTCATCTCTCCCTTGTTGTGCTGGCAAACTTCGCACTCCCTGACATGATGGAGTACATCCTCCTTGAGGCCCTTCAATAAGAACCTCTCTCTGATGGCCCTGTAGGTTTTGGTAAACCCCTGGTGACCAGCCAATGGTGAATCATGAGATGCCTGAAGTATCTTCTTTTTGAGTTGGGAGTCCTCAGTCAAAAAGATCCAATCTCTATAATATATGATCTCATCTATCACCCTGTATCTATCTTCTGCCACCTGACCATCCAGAACCTCACAATCAAACCTGTCCTTGGAGTACTCCACCAAAATTCGAGCCCTCCAATCTGCATCCAAACTCATCAGAGACAACGTGTCTAGTCTACGTGAAAGTGCATCGGCTACCACATTGTTCTTCCCCTTGACATACTCAATGTCAAAATCATAAACCTGGATCTTGCTGATCCACTTCTACTACCTCTCATGTAGTTGTTTCTGCTCCAAAAAGAACCGGAGGCTGTTATGATCCGTCCTCACCCTGAACCTATTACCCACCAGGTACTGCCAGAATTTAGCCAATGCATGCATAATGGCTAGCATCTCCTTGTCGCATATAGCATACAACCACTCATGAGGAAGGATCTTCCAGCTCTCATAGGCTATAGGGTGGCCTCCCTACATCAATATTGCGTCGATCCCCTCTCTCGACGCATCACACTCCGAAACAAAAGGCTGCGTAAAATCTGGCAACGCAAGCACTAGGCAGCTACTCATAACCTCCTTGAGCCTGTCAAAGGCTTGCTGCACTGTATCTTACCAACTGAATACCCCCTTATTCGTCAAATATATAAGGGGTGCAGCAAGCTGATAGAAACTCTTGAAGAAATTCCTATAATAAGTGCAGATACCAACAAATCCTCGAAGTTCCGTCATGTTCCTCAGCTCTGGCCAATCTCTGATGGCCCTGATCTTCTCCTCGTGGACCCTCACTCCATCCACTCCTATGATGTGTCCCAAGTACAGCATCTTCGTCAACCCAAACTCACACTTGGAGAGCTTAGCATAGAACTGTTGCTCCTCCAAGATATGCAGTATTGCCTCTATGTGCTGGAGATGCTCCTCCCAAGTCCTTCTATATATCAGTATATCATCGAAAAATACCAACACAAACTTCCTCAAATGACTGCGGAAGATATGGTTCATGCATGATTGGAAATTAGCTGGGGTGTTGGTTAGCCTGAAAGGCATCACCAAGAACTCAAATTGGCCATAATGACACCTGAAAGCGGTCTTGGGAACGTCATGCTCCCTCACGCGAATCTGGTGGTACCCGGATCTCAAATCAATCTTTGAGAAGAACTGTGCTCCCCTCAACTCATCCATCAGCTCATCAATCCTCGGTATAGGGTACCTGTTCTTCAGGGTCTTTTTTTTCAGGGCCATGTAATCAATGCACATTCTCAATGTGTCGTCCTTCTTCTTCAACAACACCACAGAAGAAGAAAAAGGACTGGTGCTCGGTCGAATGTGTCCAATAGCCAGCAAATCCTAGATGGCCCAGTCAATCTCATCCCGATAGGCCTTAGGGTGCCTATAGGGTGTGGTAATGATGGCCTGAATGCCCTGCTCTAGCTCAATAGTGTGCTCAAACCCCCAATCTGGTGGCTGGCCTAGTGGTATATCCCCAAACACCGTGTCATACCTGTCAAGGATGGCCTGTATATCAGGATGAACTGTCTGCTCAGTAGTCCCTGCCTCTAATGCACGCAACTCTACTTCCCACTCTATGTCTCCCTTCCGGAAGTTTGCCTCCATCCGATGAGCTGAAACAGTCTGGGGTGGGTAAGTGTGCATCCCACGTATCTTCTCATGCTTCCCGGTCTTCTTATCATCCCACTCCATCTCTAAGGCCTCCCAATCTGTGGCGACCTTCCCTAGAGTGATCATCCACTGTACACCCAATACCACATTGGTATCTGGTATGTTGACCACAAAAAAGTGGTCGGTCACTGTGTAGGTAACCATAGTCACTGCCAACTCTGGAACATATCGGGTACACTGCATCGTCTGATCTCCTGGGACCAACACTAAAAATCCATCGAAGCTCTTTGTCGGTATGCCTCTCCTCTCAACCATCTGTGCATCGATGAAGTTGTGGGTTGCCCCACTGTCTACCAAAACTGAAACTCGTTGCCCACGTACTGTCCCTCGGACACGCAACGTCAAATACTTGGCTACTCCTCGCAATGTTGCAAGGGTCCCCCCTGTGGGTGCAAAAGTTGTACCTCCTGCTCCTGGATATGGAGGTGGAAAATGATCCTGCGCTGTCTGACTGTCTCCTGCCCCCCCATCCTCATACTCATCCTCTTCCCCGCTGCTCTGGGAGAAGACCTCGATAAAATGTACTTTTCCAGCAGCACATCTGTGTCCCAGTGCCCACGGCTCTTGACAGGTAAAGCACAACCTCTTCTTCTTCAACTCCCTCTTGGCATCATCATCTAGCTGTCCCCTACCCGGATTCCCCTTAGGAGGCAGAATCCTCACATCCTTCCCCTTTGGCTAGAAAGCCTGTCTCTGGGGGTAAGGTGTCCTGGTCCTGGGTAAGGCATCCTGAAAATCCTGGGTCCTTCCAACTGCGTCCTGGAGTGTGGCTAGTCTAGTGGATCTGAAAAATCCTCAAAGTGGCTCTGCTAACCCCTCAATGAACATATATATCATTCGTGTCGTGGATAGATCGGGCACCATCACTGAAAGCCTCAAGAAATCTGCAATATATGTCTCTGGGCTCCCGGTCTGTTTGAGCCTCGTCAGCTCAACAAAATGCTCCTCCGAATCCCTCCGGTCAAATCTCTCTATTAGTCACCGGGTGAACTCGGCATATGTGATCACTATCGAATGCCCGAGAGTCACCATCCCATGGAACCACCAATCCTGGGCCTCACCATCCAAATGCAGCGTAGCCACCTTGATGGCCTCCGTCTCTGCCATCTGTTTGAGCTAGAAATATATGTCCAGCTTCTCCACCCAAGACTTTTCTGAACTGTTTGATGAGCCATCAAACGTAGGAAAATAGAATCGGTTAGCTGTACATTGGGTGTCCCCATCATGATAATTTTGGTGCCCTCTGTGATGGTCGCGGGGTCTGCTGTCCCGCTGGAGCTGAACAAAATCTCTGAATGAAAGGGCATCCCTGAACTCCTTCCCATATGCCTGATACTCAACAAAATAGTCACCCATGTGGCCAGGCTCTGGCTCATGTTGTGCCCCTGTGTCTGCACCCAGAAAAGTGGGCATAGTGGAACGTGTGGGTGCATGTGATGCCTGGTGCAGAGTGGCATCCCCCTCCGGCAAATGATGGGATGTGCCCGACCCCTCAACAACATGGAAACCCCTTGGGGTTTCACGCTGTCTAGCCTCCACAACAATGAATCTCTGACCCATCACCTCAATCTATCTCGCCAGATCCTGTACTGATTTGAGGAGTGCCTCCCCAAACTGTTTTGCCTCACTATCATCTGCCATTGGCTCTTTCTATTCTGCGTCCACCACAGGCTCCTCCTGTTCTGCGTCTATCACAGGCTCCTCCTATTCTGCGTCCACCATAGGCTCTTCCTGTTTTGCATCCACCACCCAAACGCAGTCACCCTCTCCATAGGTGTTCTCCAAACTACGCTCAATATCTCTGTACTTCCTACCTCTGTAGCAGATGTAGGGTTTCTCTCCCGGTGTCATAGACAACTAGCTCCATAGGCTGAGCTAGATCTATGCTCTGATACCACTGTAATATCCCTTTTCAGGGATATCTCTCAAACACAAGCAAACTCCAACCATAGATGGATTGGGAGGGCGTTTACTAGATATTTCACCTCTGAAAAGAGGGTGAGATCTGGAGGCTACCTAGCCCTTTCCAGACTCTGTCTAAGAGTATGTGGAAAACACACCAAGTGGTATAGTAACTAGAATGCTCAAAGAGAGAGAAATAACAGTAGTGCAAGCATACAATAGCATATATAGAACATGTAAAAAATACTCCAGAAATGTAGAGAGAATACTAAGCCATTTTATTATACTGAGAAATATAAGTGAGTACAATAGGTGATCAGAGTGATGGCACCTAGACTTGCTCTAGGCAAGTGAAGAAATACTCTCAGAATGGCAAGGAAATGGCTGCTCTCTGATATACGTGCAAGCTGTTGGAAAACTGCAGTGTAGCTACTACTACTGGAAAAAAATGAGGATTTGGGCTACTCCCCTCCTCAGAATGAGCTAAAACTCTAGAATCTGCCTCTACCCACCAAACCCAGAAAAGCCCAGAGAGCATTTCTGGAATGGCCAACCCCCGAAAATCACCCCCTTGAGGATCTACGCTATCTTCCAAGGCTATCCACTGACACTGAAAGGAATCCACCAAAATACTGCTCCAAACTCTGCCAAAATCCTCCAATAGGCAAGGGCTGGCCCCTTGCTCAATCTCCAAGCTCGAAACCTCCAAAAGAAACCCAATCCGGAGCTCCCAAGAAATGGACTGCGTCCTCCCTTTCAAGACTGCGCAGTCTATGGATGCACTACTCCCCCACAAAGCCAAACACCAATCCTCCTGCAAAATACTGATGGGACTACCTCACCCAAGCAGGCACTCGAAGTCCCTCGGGGCTGAGGGTGAGATTTCTAAACAGAGACACTTGATGCACTAAACAGTGTTGCATACTAGCTAAACAACAAGCGTGCTCAAGAAGTCGAAGTGACCAGCTCAATATCATAAACATCGAATGACCAAAATGAGGAGGCTCTCCTCTCTATATAGCGTTGGCCTCTCTCAAACCCTAAGGCCCACCTCCTCCAACATAGCCTCCCTTTGCCACGTGCTCAACTTGGCCTGCACAGTCCCTCCATGTGGTCTACGTGGGCCCCCTCTCTGCGTGGTCTCTTGGCCCCCCTTGGCTCACTTAAGTTACAACGTTGTGTCTACTAAGAGTGTACTTTATTTTTAGAGTGAGTTATGTCCCCCTCTACTCACTTTTATTTATAATTTAGCTACATAGGGAAAAATTGATCAAAATTAATATTTCCAATTAGCTGTCACTAATTGGGAATATTACATTTCTTTCCTTCTTTGTCGGTTTCGGATTTGGATTGGGACTTCTTCTTCCCTTTCCCTTTCTTTTCCTTTCCAGCTAAGGCATAAATTTCCTCATCATCAGTCTTGGATGAGGATCCATCCCTGGTAGTCTACCGAAAATATTCTTGTACCAAATCTGACCGTATTCGCTCCCACTTTGGTAACTGCTCCCTCCCGTTCACAGAGTCCTGGTAACTATGCCAGCTCTTGGTAAGGTCTAGAAGTGTTAGGATCAACAACTCATCATTAGCCACAGTAATCCCAACACTTCCAAGCTCATCTTGAGATTGAGCAAACTTGGTCAAGTATTTCTGGATTGTGTAACCCTTCTCCATTTTGATTTTCCTGAGCTTTTCCTTGAGTTCCAATTTCCTATGGTCACCATTGCTTTGAAATAGATCTATCAAGGCCTTCCACATAGCATATGAATTTTCCTTTCCATGGAGACTCAATACAATATGATCTCAAACTCCCTCTAATAATATCCTCCTCGCCTTTGCAACATTATTCTTCCATGCTTCATGTTGCGCAGCATCTGTTGGAGAGGGCTTAGGAATATCAGCATCAATGAATCCCTTTAGTCCGTTTTCCTCCAATACTGCCTCCATCCTGTCCTTTCGTGAAATATAGTTCGAATTTCCCTCGAGTGCATATTCGAGTCTCAATCTTGTGAAAGACATATTGGTCAGTTGTTAGGTACCAAATACTGAATCTACAAATTTGAATATTTTTCAACGCAAACTCAATTTCTTCTCTTCTATTGTGATTCTTGTCACTCTTATACCATGTAGAAATTCTATCAATGGAATTAATCCTATCTTGTGATGTAATAAAACAAGATATTGAATCCTTCTACAATATTTGCGGAATACAAAACATGATCACTCAATCACATGCAAGGAAGGGAAATAAGTAAATCAATCACACAACACAAGATGTATCTTGGGGAAAGCAACTGTTAAAAACCCCGCAATCATATATTTTATAAATTCAAGGAATCATGAAACAATACAATGCTTTCTTGCTCACAATAATCTCTTGCACTCTACTGATTGTCTCACATTGATCTAGGAAAAATTGGAAAAATACATAACCAATTCTCAGCCTTCCTTTAGCATGCCTTTCTCACGCAATTTATAAAGAATTAGGCCCCTATTAAATAGGAATAATTCCCTTCCTTGATTTTGAAATCCATCATGGCATCCTCATGACTTTATAATTGCACCCAGACAATATTCTATAAATACAACTGATATTTATGTTCCCTTTAACCTTTGTCTCAACTGGGTCTTCATCATAACTAACATACATGTAGCTATTAATAGCAAATTATCAGTTATATGATTAATCACTACTTGTGAATTAAATCTAATTTAATTAACTAGACCTCTCACTAGCTCATCACTCAATTAGAACTAGTTAAACTAGTTTTAACGCAATTAATTGAGCTAACTGATTCACACCTGCACCCCACTAGTGCATTAACTGTAATTGGACCCAAAAATAGTAGGATCACTCTACATGCCTCATCTTATACCCTCAGCTTGAATTTCGTAAGCTAACTCAATCATCATAACTTAATTAACTGATACAAGTTGTTATGAGATGAAATTACAATTTATTGTGTTGAAAATGCAGCAAGTTGATGGAGCTTAGTGAAATGAAGTCGCCTTCACTAAGTGGGCCCGCAGGAAAATTATGGCGCAAAATCTATTTTTAGACTATGTCTATTTTTAGACATATGGAGCATGGTTCGGGGATTCCAGTTTGAGATTCTTGGAGCATTGGTCATGTTGGTAAAAATAGATGAGACTCTATTTTTTAGGTCGAAGAGGTCGAAATCTATTTTTAGACTGCCTCTCCTAAAAATAGGGAAGTCAAATATTATTTACCCTTAATAATATTTGGACTCTAAACAGCAGTTTACTCTCTTGGAGCACTTCAGTTCGAGCCTTGGAAGTGGCTCATGCATATGACAGAGGAATTACGCTATTCCCAAGGGTTTGATGGCATCATGCATGGTTGACTTCAGTTGGACTTCAGTGGCAGAAGTTTGGAGGAGTTAATGAGACAGCTAGTGGAGTTGTGTTCTGTTTATTTTAGTTGAACTGATTGAGATTAGTTTAATTAGCTAATCAATTAGTTGTGAGTGGAGTGAATTAAATATTATTTAATTCATTAATTAGTAACTCATTATTCAACTCAAGAACACATCAGTTCACTACAGTGCATGATCAGTTCAGTGGAGACCAGTGAAAGAGGTAGATGAAAGGGTAGAGTTAGCTATCAGTTGTGACTATACTGTTGCTATTTGCAATACACGGATAGGTGGAGTAAGCCCATGAGGATTGCGCAGTTCAGGCTGTGGTTTATCTATATAAAGAGGCCATCCCATAGCATTGAAACAAGCAATAGAGGCAAGGCAATTGGCGGTGAGTTTTGAACCAGTAACCTGTTCAAAACTGAGCTAGATTGTGAGTAACTTCATGAGAAAGTACTGAGTACTTGTGAGGAGTATTTTACTGAGTTTGTTACTTGATTTCTCCATTATAATATACACAATAGCTGCGGGGTTTTCAGCTATAACCTTTCCCCATACATACTGTGTTAATGTGTATGATGATTTGATGTGTTATCGCTTGATTTTATTTCCGCATGTGTGATGATCTGAGTTGGTTGAGTGGAAGAGATTATGTGTTGCATATAAATTCGAATTGTATGTGATCGGGATAGTCTCGGTGGATAATTAATCATTATTCAGCAAATTTCTACATGGTATCGGAGCTATTGAAGCAGAGATTGATCATCACAGTGATTACAAACTTATTTCGGTAGACAGAGTCTGCATGCGGGCCAGGTAGCCTCCAGATTCATCTTTCTTTGGAAAGTGAAAGGTCTGGTAAACACCCCTTGCAGTCGATCTCTGTGCTAGAAATAATTTTTTCTCACGATCTAGAGCGGTTGAGCTTTGAGGTGGAATTCGAAGTTTTGCAGCAGTTTTGTTTTCTTGGTGCCAGTGTTGAAAATGTCTTTCAACGGTTTGCGACTCGAATATGCTCTAGAAGGAGTTCGAATTATGTTGCATGGAAGGATCGCATGGAGGCAGTATTAGAAGATAATGGTCTGAAGGAGTTCGTAGATACGGATGTCCAAAAGCCCACTGATCCTACTGAAGTCGAAGCATGGCAAAAGAAGATGGCGAAATGTCGAAGGATCCTGTTGGAGGGCGTCGAGGATCATATTGTATCCAGCCTGCATGGAAAGGCTTCTCCATATTTAATGTGGAAAGCTTTGACGGATCTATTCCAGAGTAAGAGCGACCAAAGGAAGCTGGCGCTCAAAGATAAGCTCGGGAACATCAAGATGGAGAAGGGCGACAGTATCGCCAAATACCTCACGAAGTTCACTCAGTGCAGAGATGAGCTGGGAAGTGTGGGGGTGGCTGTCAAAGTTTCACTGATCGCATGCTTGGTTTCAAGTGTGATGGGATCAGTGTGGTTCTTGGACAGCGGTGCGTCATTTCATATGACGGGAGATCGGGAGTTGTTCTCAGATCTGGAGGACAAAGATTTGGGTGTGCACATCGAGATGGGCGATGATGGTAGATACAGTGCCACTGGTATCGGTACCATATCCTTTCAGAGGGAGTCTGGTAAACCCTTTTTACTGAAGGATGTCATTCATGTACCTGGATTGAAGAAGAACCTGATTTCAGTAGCGATGTTGGAGGATAAGGGGTATGATGTGGTCTTTAGCGAAGGAAAAGCCTTCCTGCGCAGTAAGACTACTGGAGAGACCCGGAAGATAGGGGTTCGAACTCAGAACCTTTATCAGTTGCAGGTAGATGACTGCGCAGCTATGGCATGCAAGGCTGGAGATGTGGTGAGCCGGGATGATGAGGGCGAACTATGGCACAGGAGATTGGGCCATCTTCACCATGGAGCTTTGGAGATTCTGCAGCAGATTTCTACTGGACTTCCTAAGGGCACCCTTGCGCAGTCAGATCAGTGCAAGGGGTGTACTTTAGGGAAGTATGTGAAAGCCACCTTTCACGAGAAGGATAGTCGCGCCACGACGATCCTTGAGAGAGTTCACACGGACGTGTGTGGTCCTTTCTCAGTTGCTTTGACAGCAAAGCACAAGTATTATGTGATCTTTGTTGATGATTTCTCTCGAAAGTGCTGGATCTTCTTCATGCAGAAGAAGAGCGATACATTCGCGAAGTTCTGTGAGTTTAAAGCACTGGTCGAGAGGGAGTCGGGGAAGAAGGTGATTGCTCTAAGGAGTGATAACGGTGGTGAATTCATCTCGGCTGAATTCAAGGAGTTCTGCAGCGCAGAAGGGATTCGGAGAGAGCTCATCGCACCCCATAACCCACGGCAGAACGGGGTGGCTGAGCGGAAGAACAGAACGATCGTGGGTGCTGCACGGGCGATGTTGCATGATCAGGGCCTACCCCTTCACTTGTGGGCTGAGGCATGCAATACATCAGTGTATGTGCAGAACCGTTGTCCTCACAAGGTTATTGGCATGAGTACACCGGAGGAGGCTTATTCTGGCAAGAGGCCTGATATTTCCCATTTGTGGATCTTTGGTTCTCCTGTCTACATGCATGTGACGAAGGATGCGAGAAGGAAGCTAGATCCAACTGCTGAGGTTGGAATATTTGTGGGGTACACTGATACACCTCACAACTATCGAGTGTATTTGTCAGACAGTCGAAAGACTGTTGTGCGACGAGATATAAAATTTCAGGAGGAGAAAGCCATGCAGTGTTCGCTTGAGAGGGAGCTACACTTGCATGCAGATGAGGAGCTGTTAGTTCCTAAGGAGGAGCTTCCAGATGTGGATCAGCCACAAGAGGAGGTTCAGGAGGTGGAAGAAACCACCCAGGCAGCGCCAACCATCAGAGGGCGCATGCGCACTACAGAAGCTGAGCGACTGGCTCGGGATGCAGAGAAGGTTGTAGGACCACCTACAGCACAGCGCAGACAGAGACAGTCACCGGATCGGTACACTGGATACATGGCTCTTATGAGTCAATGTGTTGTGATAGAGCCATCCTCTTTTGAGGAAGCTGTGGAGGAACCCGCATGGGTTGATGCCATGATCGAAGAATATGATTCGATCATCAGGAACAGTTCATGGGAGATTGTCCCAAGACCGGTTGGGAAATCAGTTGTAGGTTCGCGATGGATCTACAAGGTGAAGCAGGCGGCTGACGGGAGTGTGGAGAAGTACAAGGCGAGATTTGTCGCCCGTGGCTTCTCACAGATCGAGGGGATCGACTATGAGGAGACTTTTGCACCTGTCGCGAGGTACTCTTCCATACGGACGATCCTTGCTCTCTCAGCGCAGATGGGGTGGCACATTCATCAGATGGATGTGAAGACTGCGTTCCTCAATGGAGTTATTGAGGAGGAGGTGTACATAGAGCAGCCTGAAGGTTTCGAGATCTTCAGCAGTGAGTTGCATGTGTGCTGACTCAAGAGAGCACTGTACGGGCTGAAGCAAGCACCTCGTGCTTGGTACACTCGGATAGACAGCTACTTCACCGGGCTTGGATTCTCCAAGAGTGAGGCAGATCCAAACCTGTACCAGATTGTGGTGGAGGGGAAGCTGTTGATCATCATACTGTATGTAGATGATCTGATTTTGACTGGCGATGAGCATTTGATACTTTCATGCAAGGAGGATCTTGCACGAGAGTTTGAGATGAAGGACTTGGGCATCCTTCATTATTTCCTGGGATTGGAGATTTGGCAGCGCAGCGGAGGACTGTTTGTTTCTCGGGGCAAGTATGCCCGGGAGATTCTGGAGAGGTTCAACATGCAAGGCTGCAAGCCTGTTGACACTCCTCTTCCTGGTGGTTGGAGGAAGGAGGATGCTACTTCAGCGGAGGTAGTGGATGCCACTGTCTATCGACGGTTGGTGGGGTCGCTTATGTATCTGGTCAATACACGACCCGATATATGCTATGCAGTTAACCAGCTTTCGCAAGCTATGGTTAAGCCTACCAAGCTCTTTTGGAAGGCGGGCAAGCATGTATTACGCTATATTAGAGGCACATCGGGATATGGTTCATGGTACAGACAGGAGGATCAGTTGAGGTGGCATGGCTTCATGGATTGGTATCATCATATCAGAGATTGTGTTCAGCAGAGAATCATGATGCTTTCATATGTTCCCACGGAGGATCAGGATGCCGACATCCTGATGAAGGCGCTCACCAGGAGCAAGTTCGAATTCCACAGAGGCAGGATAGGGGTTGCAGATAATCCATATCTTGCTGAGAGGGAGTGTTGAAAATGCAGCAAGATGATGGAGCTTAGTGAAATGAAGTCGCCTTCACTAAGTGGGCCCGCAGGCAAATTCTGGCGCAAAATCTATTTTTAGACTATGTCTATTTTTAGACATATGGAGCATGGTTCGGGAATTCCAGTTTGAGATTCTTGAAGTATGTGTCATGTTGGTAAAAATAGATGAGACTCTATTTTTGAGGTCAAAGAGGTCGAAGTCTATTTTTAGACTGCCTCTCCTAAAAATAGGAAGTCAAATATTATTTACCCTTAATAATATTGTTGGAAATATGATGCAGAGTGTTGTCCTTGATGGCAACCCACTGAATGAAGATGAAGACATGCGACTGTTGACATGTGTTGTCCTTGATGGCAATCCACTTGATGAAGTTATTCTTGACTTGATGGACTTGGTAAATGATGTAAATCTGATGTGATATGATGTTTGTTGAACAATATGATGAAGAAATTTGTTCTTGAATGGCAACCCACCTGATGAAGATGATGGCAACTTACTTGATGAAGTTGTGCTTGCTAGAATATGTTCTTGATGATGTATCTACAGTGTGTACAGAAGGCAATGAAGAAAGGAATTCAGAATGTGCTCAAAGTATGATGAAAAGAGTATGTCTCTATGAATACGCGGATATGTCTAAGGGAAGTCGCGTATGCACGCAGAAAAGAACGTGCCAAGTCGCGTATGGGCAAAAAGCGCTCAAAAAGTGCAAATCCAGGGGCCCGTGGTATTGAAGGCTCATGGTATTGGTTTGGCTCATGGTATTGAAAAAGGGGCCCGTGGTATTGAAGGCTCATGGTATTGTTTTGGCTCGTGGTATTGAAAAAGGATAAACCTATATAAGGAGAAGAAATTCATTGTGCAAATCATGAGTGTGGGTGCAAGATGTCTGAGCTTGAATGAATACTTCTCTCTGAAGTATATCTGAATGGAAAGGGTTACACTTGAAAGATAAATCTGAATGTATGATGCACCAATGATGAAGAAGGGGATCTAGATCTGAATTGCACTTGTATTTGCTAGATCTGATTATGGAAGGCTTAGATCTGTGATGAGGCGAACATCTAGGCGAACATCTGTCTGAAGTAAAAGGGTAAATCTGAACTGAATATCTGATCTGAAGAAGTATGTTGCTCTATAATGATTGAAGATCTATACGCTACTTCGCCGCAGAGGAAGCGCGTATATACGCGGCTTCGCTGAAGATAAAGCGCGTATGCGCAATGAAATATGTACTGAGGTATACGCTGGTTGATGTGGACGGAAGCGCGTATATACGCAACATCAGTAAAGGGAAAGCGCGTATGCAAACTAGGGTTTGCTGAAGCAAGGGGTATGAAATATCTGATCTGTTCTGCTGTGTTTCTGCTATCTGATCTGTGTTGTTAAGTATCTATTGGTGATGTATGTTTGTGCTTAAAAGTTTGGAAAGGGTCCAGTCTGGAAATATGATGAAATGTGGCCTGCAAGTGGTGTTCTATTGAAGTTGTTGGATCCAGTGTGAAAATTGATGAAACGTGGTCCAAGGTGGTGTTGAAGGTTGTAGCCTTCAGTCAGGGGGTTGTAGCTCCCTTCCAGGTGAGGCTGGTAAACGAGATCAGGGGGTAGTAGCTCCCTTCCAGGAGAGGCTGGTAAACGAGTCAGGGGGTCGTAGCTCCCTTCCGGGAGAGGCTGGTAAACGAGCGCAGGTGGGTGCCTGCGTGCTGGTCAAGTCTGCGCCAGCACATATGTTGTAAGATGTTTTCTCTATAATAAAATATTGAAGGCTGAGCAACTGCGGCGGTGGTTTTCTCCCGACTTGGGTTTCCACCTAAAAATCCTGGTGTTCATGTGTGATGCTTTGTGTGATGGTTTATTCTGTTCTTACTGCACATGTTTACTGTTTATAGAACATCTAATGAATGAATGATGGAATGATATAAGTGAAGAACTAATGGCATAATTATATCTCTGTGTATACGCGAGTTTTATGAAGGATATCCGCGTGTATACGCTAGTTGGCTTCAAAAAAGTAGCGTATGGGTTTTAGAGCATGAAAAAGTAAAAAGTTTCAGTTTGCCCTAAATACTGATTCACCCCCCCCTCTCGGTATTTTTCCCAACAATTGGTATCAGAGCAGGTTCTTCTGCAGAAGCTTGATCGCTTGAAGGAGATCCGTCGAAATGGGAAAGAAGCAAAAGAAGAAGGTTACTCAAGGAAAGAAGAAGCCTCAGAAATCATGTATAGAAAAAATTGAAGGAGATGAAACATGTATTGATCGTTTCTCTTGTATTTTACTTAACTGTATATGCAAAGGATATGATAGTGAAAGTGAAGATGAAGAAGATTCTGACCAAGCTCTACAAGTGCTCATGGCAAAGAAGCAAAAGAAGCAGGCTACACAAAGTAAGAAGATAGCTGAAATTGACAAAGATGAATCTGATAGTGATTGGGGTCCTGATATTCTTATTTGTACAAAGAATGATGTAGATAGTGAAAGTAATGTTGTGGATTTAAAAGAAGTTATCAAAGATCAACAAAGAATATTTAATGAGAAGGAATCTGCTAACAAAGCTTTGATATTTAGACTGAAAAGGATGTTCGATGATGTATACAGTCGAAGTAAAGGATATGAAGCTGGAATCATCTCTCTGCAAGCAGATCTTGAAGAATCAAATAAGAAGAATGAAGGACTTAAAGCAGAAAACGTTTCTCTAAAAACAGATCTGGAAAAATCAAAAGGGAAGAATGAAAGTCTTGAAGCTGGAATCATCTCTCTACAAGCAAAACTTGAAGCATCAAGTAAGAAGAGTGAGGAACCTCTACAATCATTTGAAAAGGAAGGACTTGAAGCAGAAATCATTTCCCTCAAAGAAGACCTGGATAAATCAAATAAGAAGAATGCAGGACTTGAAGCAGAAAACATATCTCTAAAAGAAGATCTCAAAGCATCGAAGAAGAAGAATGAAGAGCTGCAACAAACATGTGAAGTAAACGGAAATTGGTTGAAAGAAGAGATTCTAAATCTGAAGGATCAAGTAGAAGATGGAAGAAGGAAAGAAGAAAGCATGACAAAGCAATGTCAAGCCCTGGAGGTTGAGGTAAACATTCTCAAAGGTAAATTAGAAGAAAAGATTAAAATTTTGAGGTTTCAAAATAGTACTAAGATTCTGGACAATATTCTTAGTAGTCAAAGGTCTCCTTCTATTAAACTTGGTCTTGGTTTTCATGAAACGGTCAAAGGAGAATCTAGTTCACAAGGGAATGCTAATGATTCAAAGGAAGTCAATGCAAAATCTGAAGTGTTGAAAGAAACAAAAGGTCAACCAATAGTCATGAATCCTCAAAGAAAATCATTCAATAATGTTGAATGCTTTAAGTGTCATAATTATGGGCATGTTGCAGCAAATTGCAGGAGCAGATCATTTCAGCCACAAACAAACAAATCCTACATAGAAAGGTACTCTGGTTTCTTCAGGGGATATTGTTTCTCATGTAACATGTATGGTCATAAAGCAGTTGATTGTAAAAGGAGGAAGATTAGAAATACTCATTGTAATTCTTATGCTTATTTCTCTGGTCATATGAGATGTTATTCTTGTAACAAGTATGGACATGTAGAAAAGGAATGCAGGTTGAACAGATCTGAGAAAGTGGACAATTTTCAGCACACTGTTAGGAAGGTCAAACAAATTTGGAAAAAGAAGGAAGACCAATCAGAAACGTAGGGAATTCTGACCCTACTGCAGTTATCCGCTTCTGAAGCTTACTTCTCTGATTGACTGCAGGAATGATATGGGATACACTATGAGATTTAGTAATGTATCGTCACAGGGGGAGCAATGCATGATGACTCTCATGGTTGATTTGATTACTCTGGTTATATGCATTTCTGACAGTGCATCTGGTGTAAAGAAAAGACAGGAACAGAAGGTAAATTTGTAGGAGGAGATGAAGGTGTGAAATTTTCTATATTTCACTTTCCATACGCGGGTTCTATGAAACAAAGTCGCGTATACACGCGAGTTCCAGCTGACACAGCCGCGTATGCATTGATGATGAGAAAATTTATCTGATAGCTGAAGATCTGGAGCAGAGGTCCAGGGGGAGCATCAGTCTGACTGCTGATGATTGCACTGTTAGCATCATTCTGGTTATACTCATGATAATGAAATGATACATGGGTTCTTGTGTTGAAGATTATGGATGAAGCATGGTTGCTTTATGATGAAGAGCATTCGTTGTTGAGATGAAAGTCTTATAATTCAGAAATGAGGACAGATCATGCAGAGATTGTTGCTAATAACTTACTGTTGAAGGTGTTTCATATTGCACAAGTTAAGGAAGAGCACTGGTTTAGGGGGAGTAGCAGGTTGAATACTAATGATTGCATTGTTGGAAATATGACTGCTTATTCCTTGGTTATTGTGATACTCATGCTCAAAATGATGATGACTTAGTACATGGTTTATTGTGATGAGACTTTGAGCCCTGGTTGTTGATAAGTATCTTTTGTACTCACACATGGATGAGTTGGATGTCATTTGATTCAGAAATAAATCATGCAGAGTTTGTTACTATGGTTGAGAGATCTTTTGCCTACATATGTTACTTCATGTTAAATCTTGAAGATCATGGTGATGTTGGACCACATGGATGATTGCTTGACACTTATGTGAAGATGTTGTTCTGGTATGGAAAGAATGTATTGATGCTGCAAAGAATCTGAAGACTTGGATACTAATGTGCTTATGCTACCACCATTGGATGACGCTTGAAGACACAACTACATTGTTCTATCCATCTGTAGTCCAGGGAAGCATTCAAATATCTCAGAAAGAAGCTGAACATTGTCTTTGCCTCACAGAGAATCAGATCTGGTTGAAATTTAGAAGATGGCATTGGATACGCGGGTTTCATGAAACACAGTCGCGTATATACGCGAGTTCCTGCACATAAAACCGCGTATGTTTGGTTGCTGGAAATTTTTGGTTGGTTCAGCTCTCTTCAGCACAGCTGCAGTGCTGTTTGGTATCTCTGATATTGTTTGGTATCTCTGGTGGTGTTCCAGTTCTCATAATTATGTTTCTAATGTTTTGATGAAGATGCCTTGATGATTTGTTGGTGGAAGTTTTCAGGATGCACAAACTAAGGGGGAGCCTTAGTCATTTGGAAAGATTGCTTGGTTGCACAGATTCAGGGGGAGCATTAGATTTGCTGAGTATAATGCAGTGTTGGCATTATGATGGTTCTGAAATATGTTCTCTTTCTTGAGGACTTTCTGGTGTTGGTCTTAAAAGTTATATCTGTAGTTTGATGAAAAGGTCTTGTTGAGACTCATGTTGTAAAATTGTAATATTCAGTCATGTAAGGACTTGTCAAATTTGTAAACCAACTTGGTTGGGTAGCTAAGTCAATTTTTGTAAACCCACTTGGTTGGGTAGCTGAGTTGAAATGTGTAAACCCACTTGGTTGGGTACTTGAGTCTTATATGTAAATCCACTTGGTTGGATATTTGATGTAAGTATGAGTCTTTTGGTGATAGAAAGATCATAGAGTCATGTACTTCATTGAAAAATATTCAGCATGAACTCAGGGGGAGCTTGAGTGCTTCGGTTTATATCGGATACGAACGCTTCTTCCACATGAGGAGAAAAGGGGGAGAGTATCTTGGTTTTGATCCGCCCTTTGCCCTTGATGTCAAAAGGGGGAGGAAGTGACATGGTGTTTGAATGCGGTCAATGGTGTCCCCCCCCGAAGAATTGGGAGAGTGACATGGTGTCAATGTACTTATCTGTTGTGGTAACCAAACACCATCGTGGTCGCCATCAAGTCCAAAGGGGGATATTGTTGGAAATATGATGCAGAGTGTTGTCCTTGATGGCAACCCACTGAATGAAGATGAAGACATGCGACTGTTGACATGTGTTGTCCTTGATGGCAATCCACTTGATGAAGTTATTCTTGACTTGATGGACTTGGTAAATGATGTAAATCTGATGTGATATGATGTTTGTTGAACAATATGATGAAGAAATTTGTTCTTGAATGGCAACCCACCTGATGAAGATGATGGCAACTTACTTGATGAAGTTGTGCTTGCTAGAATATGTTCTTGATGATGTATCTACAGTGTGTACAGAAGGCAATGAAGAAAGGAATTCAGAATGTGCTCAAAGTATGATGAAAAGAGTATGTCTCTATGAATACGCGGATATGTCTAAGGGAAGTCGCGTATGCACGCAGAAAAGAACGTGCCAAGTCGCGTATGGGCAAAAAGCGCTCAAAAAGTGCAAATCCAGGGGCCCGTGGTATTGAAGGCTCATGGTATTGGTTTGGCTCATGGTATTGAAAAAGGGGCCCGTGGTATTGAAGGCTCATGGTATTTTTTTGGCTCATGGTATTGAAAAAGGATAAACCTATATAAAGAGATGAAATTCATTATGCAATTCACAGGTGTGAGAGCAAGATGTCTGAGCTTGAATGAATACTTCTCTATGAAGTATATACGAGCCCTTTGGGTTACACTTGAATGATAAATCTGAATGTATGATGCACCAATGATGAAGAAGGGGATCTAGATCTGAAATGCAATTGTATCTACTAGATCTTATTATGGAAGGCTTAGATATGAATTGAGGCGAACATCTGTCTGAAGTGAAAGGGTAAATTTGAACTGAACTTCTGATCTGAAGAAGTATGCTGCTCTATAATGATTGAAGATCTATATGCTACTTCGCCGCAAAGGAAGCGCGTATATACGTGGCTTCGCCGAAGTAAAAGCGCTTATGCGCAATCAAATATATATAGAGGTATACGCTGGTTTGTGTGGATGAAAGCGCGTATATACGCGACATCAGCGAAGTGAAAGCGTGTATGCAAAATAGGGTTCTTTGAACGCCAGGGTATGAATCATCGATGCGATTTCTCTTTGTATTCACATTATCGATCTGTGTTGTACGATTTGATAAGTACCTGGTGTTGTTGATGTATGTTTAAGCTTAAAAGTATTGAAAGGGTCCGATTACGAAAATATGATGAAATGTGGGCGTGCAAGTGGTTTCTATTGAAGTTGTTGGATCCGGTGTGAAAATTGATGAAACGTGGTCTGAGTGGGGCGCTGAAGGTTGTAGCCTTCGGTCGGGGGGTTGTAGCTCCCTTCCGGTGAGGCTGGTAACGAGAATAGGGGTCATAGCTCCTTCCGGAAAGTGGCGGTAAACGAGTCGGGGGGTTGGAGCTCCCTTCCAGGAGAGGCTGGTAAATGAGCGCAGGTGGGTGCCTGCGTGCTGGTAGGAGTCTGCACCAGCACATATGTTGTAAGATGTTTTCTCTATAATAAAATATTGAAGGCTGAGCAACTGCAGCGGTGGTTTTCTCCCAGCTTGGGTTTCCACCTAAAAATCATGATGATAATGATGGTTGCATTGTGATGGTTTAATGGAAATTCTTCTTGCACATGTTATTGTTTATTAAGCACCCAATGAATGAATGATGGAATAATATAAGTAAAGGTTTAATGACTGATCTAGATCTCTGTGTATACGCTAGTTTCATAAAGGGGATCCGCGTATATACGCTAGTTTACTGAAGGAAAGTAGCGTATGGGTTTTAAGGAATGAAAAAGTAAAAAAGATTTGATTATGCAGTAAATACTGATTCACCCCCCCCTCTCAGTATTTTTCCCAACAAATATTTAGGCCCCATAAACTTAGGTTTATTCTCTTGGAGCACTTCAGTTTGAGTCATGGAGGTGGCTCATGCAACTGAAAGAGGAATCACGTGGTTCCCAAGGGTTTGATGGCATCATGCATAGTTGACTTCAGTTAGGACTTCAGTGGCAGAAGTTTGGTGGAGTTAATGAGACAGCTAGTGGAGTTGTGTTCTGTTTATTTTAGTTGAACTGGTTGAGATTAGTTTAACTAGCTAATCAATTAGTTATGAGTGGAGTGAATTAAATATTATTTAATTCATTAATTAGTAACGCATTATTCAACTCAAGAACACATCAGTTCACTACAGTGCATGATCAGTTCAGTGGAGACCAGTGAAAGAGGTAGATGAAAGGGTGGAGTTAGCTATCAGTTGTGACTATACTGTTGCTATTTGCAACACACGGATAGGTGGAGTAAGCCCATGAGGATTGCGCAGTTCAGGCTGGTGGTTTATCTATATAAAGAAGCCATCCCATAGCATTGAAACAAGCAATAGAGGCAAGGAAATTGGCGGTGAGTTTTGAACCAGTAACCTGTTCAAAACTGAGCTAGATTGTGAGTAACTGTATGAGAAAGTACTGAGTACTTGTGAGGAGTATTGTATTGAGTTTGTTACTTGATTTCTCCATTATAATATACACAATAGCTGTGGGGTTTTCAGCTATAAGCTTTCCCCATACATACTGTGTTAATGTGTATGATGATTTGATGTGTTATCGCTTGATTTTATTTCTGCATGTGTGATGATCTGAGTTGAGTTGAGTGGAAGAGATTATGTGTTGTGTATGAAGTTCAAATAGTATGTGACCAGGATAGTCTCGGTGGATAATTAATCATTATTCAGAAAATTTCTACATTATGTCCAAATTATTTAAGGAAAAAAAATAGACACCCCACATTCCTCACCAGTGTGCATCAGAAATCCCTCACATGTGTGCATCAAAATTTCCTCACCAATGTGCATCAGAAGTTCCTCACCAATGTGCATCGGAAATTCCTCGCCAGTGTGCATCAAAATTTCCTCACCAATGTGGGTGCATTTTCTTGTTGAATTTCAAAAATATTAAAGATGAAAGTGAGATGATGAAGGCCATTTTTGAGAACTTACAAAAGGAAAAGGAACAACTCAAAATAGAGATGAAACTATAAGTAAGGCAGGCCATAAAATGGTACAAGAAAAGCCACAAGACCAAAATGAAAAACAAGAGGTTTAAAATCAAATTTACAAATAAAAAGGAAAGAAAACAAAAAAAAAAATTAGTTGGATATTTTTCTTAATGCCACAAATCAATTTGAAGAAGAAAAGTGACAAAAGTGCAATTTAAAATTTTTGTAGAGGGATTGAATTTTTAGAAGGAGAATTTGTTGCATAGGAACATGCAACACCTTCTATGTGGGGAAGATGTTGGCCTCTGGATTTCAAAAGTTATGTTACCTATTTCCCGAAATTTTTCTTCACAAACTCCTATTTTTCCATGTCTTTTACCTCATTTTCCACTTCAAATTGGTCATAAACCTACTGCCTACGAGATTATACATCAGGAATGAATTATTAGGTAATTTGTTTTATTTTATACAATTTTTATCTTTATTAATTGCTAATTTTAATTAAAAATTGTTCTCTAATAGGTCACTACAATAATATTTATCTTTGTAGTTGTTGGTATTTTTGAGCCTATAATTTAATTGAATAATAAAGAAAATTGAACAAAAAATACATAACTCATTTCATAAACAAAACATAGGATATACATGGTAAAACCCTGAGACTGTGTCAAGGAAACCTCCATGGCGAAAGGGATTGAAATAGCTTTATAAATCAAGTTCAATCAATGACTCTCTAATACATTTTGCCTCTCGGGCTACAACATTTTAACAAATATGCACATTTATGAACTAGTTGTAATGGTACCGCCTGATCGGTAAAACCAATATTTACTCAAGTAAAAATTACATATAATTTTTGTCATTTTTACTAGTAGCAGGCATAAAACGTGCAACTAAATCATGGTAGATTCATTGATCTAGATGGTTATGATAAGCTACAATTCAAACCATGTGTTAAAGAATACAATAGACATAATGAACAAGGATATTTTTCATCAGTTGAATCATATATGTAAGAAAGACACATGGTAAGGATGGTAAAAGGTTGAGCCAATTATGGTGTATTCAACGCATGTCAGCAGTTGCTCATTTTGGCCAAGAAAACGATCACAATGAATCGACATAAGCAGATCTTAGGAACAACTATCAACAAAAGCAAAGCCAAAACTATTATCAAAATTGTTGCTTCCCATATCCTTTGTTTTATAATCGCAGATCCTCTATTTTACATCTTGTATACTCTGTTTTGAGTTCATAACTATACTGTTATTGATTTTAGTTTGATAAAGTGATAGAAATTTCTATAAAAATAGGTTGAGAAACATATTGTGACAATAATTGAATATATGTTTATGGACAAATTGTAGAAGGTTTTCATATCTTGTACTATGTTCCTTTGATTATTATCAAACAATATTTTGTCTTTACCACATGAATTCAATCTCAATGTGTGAATGTTGAGTTGATATTAGATGTATATCAAGAATTTCATTGCATACCTTAGGCAAGTGATCCCACTGCATAGGGAATTTGTTTCATGTTTAATTTTAGTTTATAATTTAATTATAGTTATTGGTTCCAGTTTCTATTATGCAACCAGCTCACGAAATAGAAGAAAATATAAATCAACGACTTATAAATCAGCGTCTTCGGGGGGAAACCTCTTTTACACTACATAAATGAACAATTCTTGGATGATTCAAATGATAAAACTTACTTTCTATATATATGATTCTAAGCGGTCACAATATAATCAAAGCCTACATGACAATAACAATAATGGGCTTCTATGGGCCACAATAATAACAATATGGGGAATACATGGGCACAACAATAAAAATAAGGGGGCTACACTAACAATAAAAATAAAGGACTACACTAGTATTATAGGGAACTAACGTTCCCCTCTCCTTCAAAAAAAAATTCCCTCAACACTTGAGTAGTTCTGGATGTTTCTGTATAAAATTCTCATCCTCCCATGTGGAATCCTCAGCGGGTAAGTTCTTCCAATTGATAATATACCCTGAAATTGATCTATTTCGTAGCTATCAAGTTCTTGTTTCCGTGACTGCTTCAGGTTCCAATATGAGTTTTCCTTCCTCGTCAAGTTCTAGCAATATTTTTTGAACTAGGAACTTTTCACCTATAACCTTATTTAAGCATGAAACATGGAAAACTAGGTGCACTCGAGAAGATGCAGGAAGCTCCATTTTTTATGCCATAATACCAATATTTTGCATCACCTTTTAAGGACCATAGTAATTTGGTGATAATCTATTATCCTTCTTAGCTTGCTTGAGGGACATTTGTTTGTATGGTTGTAGCCGTAAAAATACCCAGTCGCCTACATCAAAACTTCTTTCGTTGCGATGTTGATATTCCTGTTGTTTCATTCGATTCTGCGCCAAAGTGAGGTTATCCTTTAATAGTTAGAGAACTTGTTGTTGATGCTCGATGTGATATTCCATTGCTTGAACCTTAGAATTTTCTCTTAAAGATGATGTGATGGATGGTGAATGATATCCATAAAGTGCCATAAATGGGGTCATTTTTTCTACAGTGTGGAAGGAAGTGTTATACCACCATTCAGCCAAAGGTAACCACTTGACCCATAGTGTTTATTTATCAGATACTAAGAAACGAAGATATCATTCTAAACATTTGTTCTTTATCTCAGTTTTCCCATCAGATATAGGATGATAAAATGAACTATGAGCTAGTTGGGTACCCAAACAAGAAAATACTTCCGTCTAAAAATTTCCAGTGAAAATGGGATCTCTGTCGCTTACAATAATCTTTGGGTTTCCATGTAGCTTTTGAAATGTTTCCATAAATGCAGTAGCAATTGTATTGGATTTAAATGGATGAGATAATGCACAAAAGTGTGCATACTTGGTAAGGCTATTGACTACCACCATTATGACCCTCTGTCCTTAAGACTTGGGTAAACCTGTGATAAAATACATTGAAACCTCCTCTCAATGTTGACTTGGAATGGATAAAGGTTCTAGCAAACCCGGGGTCTTAATTGTCTGAAATTTATTTTGTTGGAATACCAAACATTCTACCACAAAATTTTGAATATTAAATTTAAGTCCATCCCAAAAAAGTTATTTCTTGACCCTATGGTAAGTTTTTAAAAATCGTGAGTGTCTTCCTAAGGGAGAGGTGTGAAATTCCAAAAGAATATTTTGTTTTAGTTGTCCCAAATTCTTACAAAGATATAAGAAATATTTGTACCATAATGAATAATTTTTCCAACTAAATGTATCAGATGTTATAGCATCGTGTTGTAACTTTTGAATGAGTGTCCACACTTATTCATCATTCTTCCATTCCCCCCATGCTTCAGTTATCCAATCTGGTTGGATAAGAGAAATGGCACAAAGCAATGCTTCCACATCTTCATCCTTTCTTGAGAGTGCATCTGCAACCACATTTAGCTTCCCTTTTTTGTAGATGATTTCAAAGTCATAACCCAGCATATTTGTGACCCATTTTTGTTGCTCTTCTGAAGACAATATTTGTTCCAAAACGTATTTAAGACTATCATGATTTTTTTTTACCTTGAATTGTCTTCCCATTAGGTAAGGTCTCTGTTTAGTCAATTTAGTGTCCTAAATTGATAGCATAAATTATCGACCAGGGCTAGTAAACTGATGAAGGGTAATGCACTATATGTGCCTAAGTATCATTTTTTCTTACTTCGTTGTTTTCAGTGTTTTATTGATGTTTTGGGTTTTTTATATTTGATTTCTAATATGTTACTCTATGCTAAGAAAATGAAATTAAATCTATGTCAAAGAGGAAGAAAAGGAAATGTTAATAAATGCATTAAAACAGAGTTTGATTGTAAGATCTATTCCTAACTAGGAAATGATAAAACAGAGAATCCTAATCCATGGATATTACAGCTGCTAAATGAACATTCATGAAATAAAAAGTAACTCAAAACACTATAACTTAATCTGATTCATTTAGTTAGAGATTTGTTGGAAGAGCTTGTGGAAAATATTAACTCTAATGCAATGAGGATCTCCTAAAATTGAAACAAATAGTAACTCAGAGCATTACAGTGGAATCTCATTCATTTGTTAGAGGTTTATTTGAATAGCTTGAGAAAAAAATTACTATAATGTAATGAGGATCTCCTATGAAATGCTAAAACAACTTATGACATTACAACTAGATCTCATTCATGAGTTAGAGGTTTATTGGAAGAGCTTTTTGAAAGAGATTAAGCATAATGTGATCAGGATCTTCTATAAAACAAACAATCAGTAACCCATAGTATTACTACTAAGTCTTATTCATGAGTTAGAGGTTTATTGGAAGAGTTTTTGAAAAAGATTGTTTGCAATAAGATGATGATCTTCTATCTAATTGAAGAACATAAAATGCTAATAACTCAAAATAGTACAACTAAATCTCATTCATATAGTAGTGATATATTGGAAGAGCTTGAGAAAGAGAATAGCTGTAGGATAATGAGGATCTTCTTAATCTAAATAACAGAAACTAAAATGCTAGTAACTCATAATATTACAATTAAATCCCATTCATTTAATAGAGATATATTGGAAAAGCTTGAGAAAAATACTAACTGTAATATCATGAGGATATTTTATCTAAGAAAGTGACATGAAACATAATTCTAAAAGATATGATTTCAGAAAGTAGTCTAAGTAAGGAAATATGACAAAACAGAATTGAAAACTACTTATCTAGAAAGCATGTAAAGCCTCTTCAAATAGCAGGGGCCCTCTGCTATCCATTTGGAATTAAATATTTAACTCCTCAAGGTTCTATTCAGAACAACATCAAATTTATACTCCTTTTATTATCAAAATTCTTGAAAACAGAGTATCACCATAATGATAAAATATGTATCAACTGTCTCTCTCGGAACTACCGAGTTGAATTTATATGCAATTACATAACTAAAAGTGAACAAAATTAGGTACAGGTGTAGTTTTAAAGTCAAAATCAAATTGAAACTCTTTTTAGGACTCTTGATTTGCTGTGAAGCAAATCAGGATTCCTTATTCCTGTAGAAATCAACTTCTTGGACTTTTTCTTTGACCACGTGCTTAGGCACCTTCAGCTATTGATCCAGTCTTCGTGGAAGGGAACGAATGATGTAGGAAAGATTTGGAATCCACCTATGTGTGCCTTTTCTCCAGATGACACCTGTAACATACTCAAACACCAAAATAGCTACGGAACGCTTGACTGGTTCCAGAATGACTGCATTCTGTAGCTAAATTGTTCAAAAATCATTAAGACAGAAAAAATCACAAAAGTACAATAATTTAATCATTATATGCAACCTTTAAGTAATCTTAGTCATTCTCATTGATCTTTAGGTCTATAAAATGATAAAGGAATGATGAAATGAAGTGAATTTTGGCAAAAGAGAAGACAATTTCAAGGCTCAACATACCCCCACTGCAAAACTCTTGCATGTCCTCATGCAATTTCATCAAAACTTTATTCCATTTGTACTGATACTTCTACAAGAACATCCAACCTCCTTTTTCTGCTTCTTTTGGTATTCAATGCCATTCTGGGTTTCCTCATAAATAATTTGAACCTAAGATCAATGAGTGCCCTGTTCAATTTCTTGTTTTTCTTCTTTAGCTTCTTGCTAGCTTTATACAATGTTTTCATTTGCTGAGAGAGAGTGTTGTTCATGCTACTCTTCAATTTGACCTACTCTCTTAAGATTTCATTTTCATTCTTGATATGGTTATTCAGTATCTCCAATTCATAATTGTCTCTTCTCAAAATTTCTATTGGAGCTTCTTGTGGACTGAGAGATCTTTCTCGATTTTCTGAGACCCTTTTTTCTAGCGATTCCACATAGTCATAAATCTGTTGTTGAGCTGGATCTATATCTGGGGTTCTTCTATTAGGGTTTTCTTCATACTGGTGTAAAGGAGATCTATCAACTAGAGAATGGATTGGAGTTTCTTCTTCTTCAATGTTTATGACTCATGTTTCCTTAATCCATGTCTTTTTCACCATGCCTTTAAGCCTAGAGCTTCTTCTCAATTTAGGTGTATTTTCATCTTTTTCTTAAGCACATTCACTTGTTAATTTCTCCTTTCTTTTATTCCTAAGTTGTTTCCTGATCTTTACCAATTTTTTAGAGATTACTTCTTCACTATCTTCCTGTGTTGATGTATCAGGTTTGATCTCAATAGATTTAACAATTTTCCCCCTCCTACTTCTTCTTACAGGTTCTTCTTTAGATAGTGTTTCTTCTGGTTCTTCAAAATGGTTTCTTAGGAGGAATTCATCCCATCTATCTCCTACTTTCTTCAAATGAAACTCAATTAATATTTTAATTAGGCCATGATGATGCAAAGTAGTTTCTAGGAACTGAAGTCTTTTCTGAACATTAGAGGCCATCTTTTTCAAACTATTAAGCAGGAAGAAGGGTAGATTTATTTCATCATCTAAGAAATTCATCATCAATCTAATATGATAGACATACAAAGTGCCAAATCTACCCTCACAGGTTATGAATTTTTGTAAAATCAACAACATATTCCTCCATTTATTTTTCAAATTTGTACTAGGAATACCTTTTCTAAACACTGAAATGTCCATACCTGGGTTTTTTAGCATTTGTTTCCAGGTTTCATTATGAATCTCTTTGTTTTTAAACCAACGTTCTCCCTGTCTTGGCAATTATGTTGCTTCTGCTATGAATGATTCTGTGATGGTGAACTTGATATCCCCAATTTCTACCTCTGATCCATCAAATGACCTGGAAAATGTCTTCGTGATTTCTTTGTGGAATCCATTGAACTTCTCTATAAAGCTCAGCCATCCAACCTGCTGTAATAACCCCTTAACCTGAGGGTATCCTTCTAAATATTTGGTCCCAATTGGCTCTGATCTCACAATAAGCCCCATTTCTCCTTGATACAAATTGCTTCCTTTCTTTGGCTTATATCCACTGCTTTGTTTCTGATCTTCTGTCTAAAGAAAGAGTAGTTGTGGAAGGTTGTTTTGCCCCAAAAATTACTTCTTTGTTTCTGCGGATGAAAACTAGCTACGGAATGTAATGGCAGTGAGTGGATACGGATGAATGAATAAGTTAATGGTAAATTGTGAAAATGATTGGGTTAAGAGTTTGATATGGGATAAAAAAACCGAGAAGAGATCTTATGATGATTTTCAAAATTCATCAATAAATGATATGATCTAAGGACATGACCTAATAGGTCACATCTAAGTTCTATCTGTTAATATTTTAATTAATGATGAACTTTTATGGAGCGGGATGTAAGGGATTTGGTCAAGGAATTTTTATGATAGGAAAAGATCAATTCGAATGATAAAATAACTTTAGGAAACATATGATTTAACCATATTATATCTTTCATGTTTTGCTATCAAAAATAATTTCACACAGTTTACCTTAGCCTTTTTTATTTTGCTGCTTTGCTGTGCTTGTCCTTCATCCGAAAAATATTGATATTTTAAGCTCCATAATCTTCTTTGACTCGTCCTTTGTTTATTGAAGCAGACTTGCAGAGTCAATTAGTTGTAGAACAGATTTGGCTATAGAACAGATAGCTACAGAATGTATCTGTTAAAACTCTGAAATATGGAATGGAATGGAATGAAATGGATTATAAATATGGAATGGAATGAAATATAGATGAAGTGAAATATGGAATGGAATGAGATGGATCATGGAATATGGAATGGAATGAAGTATGAAGTGAAGTATGAAAAGTGAATTTACAACTTATGACTTAATTGCAGAAAAAGAACAATTTGAAAGTCTAAAGTGTCAGAGGAATTCTGATTTTCACCTTATACTTTCTATATAAACATGCCAATCAATGATTGGTTTTCATATTTATACTTTTATTATTATTATTATTATTATTTATTTATTTATTTTTATTCAAATGATTGAAAAAAAATACAATTAAGTTAGTGAATAAGAGGAATTCTTCTTCACTAACTTCATATCAATGTTATCTTGGAATTTCTTGACAAATTCTTCTCTTGAAAGTGGCTTATGATATAATTTCAGTCTGTGTCCATTTACAAGAAAAGCTGCCTTTCCTTCATCTATTGTCCTGATTTTTATTGCTCCATTTTCAAAGATTTTCACAATTTCATATGGCCCAAGCCAATGAGTTTGGAATTTACCTTGAAAATCCTTGAACTTTGAATTAAACAAGAGGGCCCAATCTCCTTCTTTAAATTTATTTTCTTTGATGTACTTATCATGCCATCTAGTCCTTTGTTGTTGGACTATGCTTGTTCTCTGGACTGCATATTGTCTGATCTCATCCAATTCATTAATATGCTCCAGTTTGTGCTTTTGTGCTTCTGTTAGATCAAGTCCTAACTGGACTGCCATTTTGAAAGTTTGGATCTGAAACTCTATGGGAAACAAGACTTTTTTTCCATAAAAAAGTTCATAAGGGGTGTGACCTGTTGTGTTTCTCCATGTAGTTCTGTAGGCCCATAAGGCTTCAGGAAGCCTTTCTGCCCAATCTCTTCTATGTAAATGAACAGTCTTTGTCAGGATCCCTTCAATGACCTTATTGGTAGATTCCACTTGGCCATTTTCTTGTAGATGGTAGGGAGTAGATTTCCTGTGTCTGATTTTGTACTTTTCTACCATTTTCTCCACCATCTTTGATGTGAATTGAGCTGCTTGATCTGTAAAAATTTATCTTGGAACACCAAAATGAGTAAAAATATCCTCAAGACGAAAATTAACTACAGATGCTTCAGTAACAGAAAGTAATGGCTTGGCCTCTACCCATTTGGTAACATAATCAGTGAAAACTAATATATATTTCTTTTATTTTGATGGAATATTAATAGGTCCTACAAAATCCAAAGCCCATTTCTCAAAAGGTTCAATATGTACCTCAGGTTGCAATGGAATTTCACCTGAAGGGAAAATTTTCCCTACCCTTTGGCAACTGTCACACCTTTTGACATACTCTTTAGCATCTTTGAAGAGGGATGGCCAATAATATCCTAAATGAAGGATCTTATAAGTTGTCCTCTTATCAGCAAAGTGTCCACCACAAGGTTCATCATGACATGCCTTGAGAATCTCAAGCATCTCGTCTTCTCGAACACATCTTCTGATAATAAAGTCTAGACCTATTTTGTATAACTCATTAGCAATCCATGAATATTTTGCACTGTCATAAATGATCTTTCTTTTGTCTCTTGCATTCATAATTGAAGGAAATTTCCCTGAAACTAGATAATTGGCAATGTCAGCAAACCAAGGATTTTGAGTAGTAATTGCAAAGAGATATTCATCAAGGAATTGATCTTGAACTGGAGTGTTGTCTTTAATGTTTTGGAGTCTAGATAGGAAATCAGCCACTGTATTTTGTTTTCCAGGCCTATCCAGAATGGTGATGTTAAATTCTTGTAAAATAAATAACCATCTTGTGACTCTTCCATTATTAATTGATTTTTTCATTAAATACCTAATTGCATAGTGATCTGTGTGAACAAAATTTTCATAGCCTGTTATATAGTGTCTGAATTTATTTATGGCATGAACAACAGATAAGAACTCTTTTTCAATTACAGTATAATTCAACTCTGAAGGAGTCAAATTTTTACTTGTATAGTAGATGGCATAAGGAATCAGGTCTTTTTGTCCCAACACAGCTCCTAAAGCTGTATCTGAGGCATCTGTCGAAATGTGAAAAGGTAATTTCCAGTTAGGTCCCCTTAAAATAGGTGCTTCAGAGATTTTTGTTTTTAAGGTTTCAAAGGCTAACTAGCAGTCAGGATTCCAATTGAATTCACAGTCCTTGGTAAGTAGTTTGAAAAGTGGAGATGCTATCTTAGTGAAGTTTTCTATAAATCTTCTGTAATATCCTATAAATCCTAGAAAACTCCTAACATATTTCTGACAACTTGGAACTAATAGTCTGGAGATGACTTCAACTTTTGACTTATCAACTCTAATCCCCTCTCCTCAAATGTGATGTCCTACGACAATCCCTTCAGTAAACATCATAAAACACTTTTCATGACTTAATGAAAGGTTTGCTTCTTTACGTCTTTTTAGAATTTTTTCCAAGTTTGCTAAGGCTTCTTCAAATGTGTTTCCATAGACTGTGAAGTCATCCATGTATACCTCTACACAGTCATTTATTAGATCTGAAAATATTCCTAATACTGCCCTTTGGAATGTTGAAGGTGCATTGCACAATCCAAAAGGTAATACTCGGTAGGCATAGGTACCCCAAGGACAGGTAAATGTGGTTTTATCTTGATCCTCAAGTGCAACTTGAATTTGATTATAACCACTGAAACCATCCAAAAAAGAAAAATATTTTTTGCCTGCTATTGTATCTAACACCTGATCTATGAAAGGTAAAGGAAATTATCTTTAAGAGTAGCTTTGTTTAATTCCCGGTAGTCAATGCATACCCTCCATTTACCATTATTCTTAGGTACAATCACCAAAGGAGAAACCCACTGGCTTTCTGAAATGGGATAAATAAAATTGACATTTAACAATTCCTGCAACTCTTCTTTAATAATTTCCCTAAGGTTTGGATTCATCCTTCTCTAAGGCTATCTGATTGGTTTAAAATTTTCCTGCATGTAGATATGATGAGTGCAAGTCTTAGGGTTTATCCCTTTCATATCAGTGTACTCCCATGCATATGCAGAAGAGTGTCTCTGTAATATTTTGACTAGCTTTTCTTGTTGAAAATTCTCTAGGTTTTTGTTTATGTTTAAGGTTTTTCCTGAGAATATTTCAATTGTAGAGCTGCCAAATTCTTCCATGGAGTAAAGAGACATATGTCTTGATGACAAAAACTCAATATTGGATTCTTCTTGAAATTTTTCACGTTTGTATTCTGAAGAAGATTTATGATTTTCTAAGGTATTCAGAATCTGATTATCTTCACTAATTTCTGAAATAGTAAAGAGAGGTTGTATATCTTCTTCTTCATCAATCCATTGAGTATCATCTAATTCTGTGATTGTTCTTGCTGGAGGATACAAGGTGAATTTCTTAGTTGAACTTCCATTAGAGATGTACATATCACCAAATCTACAGCTAATGAAAGCATCAGTTGTAGCTAACCAAGGTCTTCCTAATATAATAGGATGTCCTCCTAGATCATTCTTAAGAGTTAGGATCATGAAATCCACAGGATACCCCCAAGAATCTAAGGACACTGGAATGTCTTCTAATACCCCATCTAGTTTGATTACAGATCTATCTGCTAGTTGTAATAGTGTGGGTGTAAAAAGAAGATTAGGAAGTTTTAGTTTTTCCATGATTTTCCTACTCATGATATTGATTGTTGCTCCTAGATCAATAAGTGTGTTTGGAATTTAAATTCCATTGATATGTATCTTAACAACTGGATTTCCGGGATCTAGATATTTTGGAATGGCAATCTTTCCCATCATTATGTCTGTTATTTTTCCTACCAGCTGTATTTTCTTTATCTCTTTTATTCTTTTTCCTGTTTTTTTCATACTCAACTCTTTTATTGTCCTTGCTAGAATTGGGATTTCCTTGATGGCCTGTAATAATGGAATCTTAATACAAACATTTCTTAACTCATCTAGGAAATCATAGTTAGGCATCATAATTTGTTTCTCTACACCCCTATCAATTTGTAATCTTTCAAGAAAAGGAGGTGTAGTAGTAGATGTTGATGGTTGTTCTAACATAGGAGTTGAAATTATTGGTTCTTTCTGTTTTGATTTTTCAATATTTTGGTCTTGAAAATATGTACTTTTTCAAGACTTTTATTTACCCGTAGAGATTCTTCCTCAGAATTTTTTTGTTCTTGTATAATTACAAAAGGCTTCTTCTTTTCAAGTATTCTTTCAGACCTAAGTTGAACATCGTTAAGGTCTAAAAGATTAATCAAATAGATTGGAAATTTTTGACCTTCTATCATATATGTATTCTGAGGGTTTTTATTGTTGGGGTTTGGTATTGGTGGGGCAGGTAACTGATTTGATTTTTGAGGAAATGGTAATGGAAGTGGTGGATTTTGATTTTGATGTTGTGGATTCTGCTAAGGATTTCGTTGAGGAGGAAAGTTTGGATATGATGGATATGAGGGTGGATATTGATAATACTGGGAGAAACTTCCATAAGGATTTTTGGCCCCTTGAGCCCAAGGTTGAGATTGATTTTGAAATTGGGGCCAAGGATGATGCCAAGAGTTCCAATTAGGTGGGGGTTGATTATACATCTGATTACTAAACCCTTGTGTTTGAGGTCCCTACCAAGGTCTTCTAGAGACAAAATTAAGAGATTCTGTGGAATTTGTGTTTGTTTCTTCTTGAAAGACAGCTTTAAGGCCAGGGATTGAGGGAAAATTCTTGGTATCATGTTTTTATGAACAAATTACACAATTTTCTATTACTTTTGCATCCAAAGGACACTCTCTTAAGGCATGTTTTTTCCTACATTTGGGACAAAAGATTGCTAAGTCATCAGTTTCGGCTTTCTGCTTGTTTTGTAACTTAAGGGTGTCTATTTTCTCACTAAGACTCCCTAGAATGTCAGTTTTGAATTCATCAATCATATTCCCTATTTCTACCCTACTTACTGTTCCAGTTGCAGATTTGCTTGCCTTCGCAAGAGCAAGGTCTCTTGGTCCTTTTAGAATCTTAGATTTTCCTCTTGAAAGATTAATACATAATTCTGCTATATCAGGTAATGAAAGTTGAGATATGTCTCTTTTCCCCATCATATTAAGGATATCTATCCATTCATCCCTAATTGTCTTCAACAAAAGAGCTTTCAAAGTATCTTGGTCTAAGTTTTCCATTTTTTCCCTCTTGATGTTATAGTTAAATCTTTCCAAAAAATCTTCCAAATTTTCATCCTCTTTTTGCATCATCTTGAACACTTCTTCCTTATGGTTGACTTGTATACAGTAATCCAAATATCTGTCTAGAAATTCTCTTCTCATTTCATCCCATGTCCTAATAGACCTAGTGATTAAACTCATAAACCATTTTAATTCTGTTCCTTTCAATGTTGAAGGGAACAATTTAAGTTTCTAAGCATCTTGTAGGTAATCATAGGTTCTACATAGAACTTCAAATTCAAATAAGAAGGCCTCAAGATATTCACTTTTTAGTCCATGAAAGTTTGGAAGAACAAAGCGTGAGATATTTTTCATAGTTGCATTAGTCTCTTCATCTATTATAGGAAATCCAAAAGGACTTCCATTTTCCCTTCTACCTCTTCATCCTTCTACATTTCCTCTTCCTCTACCTTCTTCTGCACCTCTACCTCTTCCTCTATCTCCTCCTCTACCTCTACCTCCTCCAAATAGTGTTTGTTCTCCATTAAAGACTTCTCCTTCCCCTTCTTCTGCCATGATAGATTCCTCTGAACTGATATAGGGTTCAGTTGGAAGAGCTAGTTGTTCTATTGGTTCTTCTATCAAGGGTATATTGAAGAAATAGTCTTCTTCTTCCTTTTCACTAGGTATTTTTAATTCTTCTACTGGAATATATTATCCTGTGGAAGTAAAAAAGGTTATCCCTTCTATAGGAGTCCCTGGATCTTCTTCCTCTAGAATTGCTTCAGTGGATGAAGTGGGAGATCTTCCTGATGGGATGTATGAAACTTCTGGAAGCCTATGACCAGTATAATATGGAATGTGGGTTTGAGTTGGAGGTGTGCTACTTCTTGGCCTTGGTGGAGTGAGTGGAGTTGTGGGAATTAAACTTCTGCCTCTTATAAATCTACCCCTAGAATCTATTTCTCTACGCATATCATTGTTTTGGGGAAATAGGAAATAAGGCTACCTAGTTACACTTCCCCGGCAACGGCCCCAAAATGTTTAGTCAATTTAGTGTCCTAATTTGATAGCATAAATTATCGACCAGGGCTAGTAAACTGATGAAGGGTAATGCACTATATGTGCCTAAGTATCATTTTTCTTACTTCGTTGTTTTCAGTGTTTTATTGATGTTTTGGGTGTTTTATGTTTGATTTCTAATATGTTACTCTATGCTAAGAAAATGAAATTAAATCTATGTCAAAGAGGAAGAAAAGGAAATGTTAATAAATGCATTAAAACAGAGTTTGATTGCAAGATCTATTCCTAACTAGGAAATGATAAAACAGAGAATCCTAATCCATGGATATTACAGCTGCTAAATGAACATTCATGAAATAACATCTTGTGTAACCAGCTCCAAAAATAGAAGAAAAGAGATATGAATGCCTTAGAAATAAGCCACTTCGAGGGGGCAACCTCCAATACATTACATAAATGAACAATTCTTGGATGATACAATTTACAAAACCTCCTTTCTATATATAGGAGTCCATGGGGCCATAATGTAATCCTAGTGGGCCACAATGTAATCCTAGCCGACCTAACAATAATAATTTAAGGGCACAATAATAATAAAATGGGGGTTACAAGGGTACCATAATAACAATAAGGGGGTTACACTAACAACAATAAGGGACTATACTAGTAATATAGGGACCTAACATGCCCCTCTCCTTCAAAAAAGTGTTGTCCTCAATGCTTGAGTAGCTCTAGGTGCTTTTGTATAAAATTCTCATCCTCCCATGTAGAATCTTCAGTGGGTAAGTTCTTCCACTTGATGAGATACTCTGAAATTGATTGATTCCGTAGCTGTCGAGTTCTTGTTTCCGTGACCACTTCAGGTTCCAATATGATTTTTCCTTCCTCATCAATTTCTAGCAATATTGTTTGAACTGGAAGATTTTCACCTATAACCTTCTTTAAGCATGAAACATGGAAAATTGGATGCACTCGTGAAGAAGCAGGAAGCTCCAATTTGTATGCGATAGTACCAATCTTTTGCAACACCTTGTAAGGACCATAGTACTTTGGCGATAATTTATTATCCTTCTTAGCTTGCTTGAGGGACATTTGTTTGTATGGTTGTAGCCGTAAAAATACCCAATCTCCTACATCAAAACTTTTCTCGCTGTGATGTTGATCTGCCTGTTGTTTCATTCGATTTTGTGCCAAATTCAGGTTATCCTTTAAGAGTTGGAGAACTTCTTGCTGATGCTCGATGTGATCTTCAACTGCTTGAACCTTCGAATTTTCCCTTAAATATGATGTAATCGATGGTGGATGATATCCATAAAGTGCCATAAATGGGGTCATTTTTGCTGTAGTATGGAAGGAAGTGTTATACCACCATTCGGCGAGAGGTAACCACTTGACCCATTGTGTTTTTTTATCAGATACAAAACAACGAAGATATCCTTCCAAACATTTATTTACTATCTCAGTTTGACCATCAGATTGAGGATGATAAGATGAGCTATGAGCTAATTGAGTACCCGAACAAGAAAATAACTCCGTCCAAAAATTTCCAGTAAAAATGGGATCTCTGTCACTCACAATAACCCTTGGTCTTCCATGTAGCTTTTGAATTGTGTCCATAAATGTAGTAGCAACTGTACTTGCTTTAAATGGATGAGATAATGCACAAAAGTGTGCATACTTGGTAAGTCTATCAACTACCACCATGATGACATTCTTGCCTTTGGACTTCGGTAAACCTGTGATAAAATCCATTGAAATCTCCTCCCAACGTTGACTTGGAATGGATAAAGGTTGTAGAAGTCCCGGGGTCTTAATTGTTTCCACTTTATTCTGCTGGCAAACCAAACATTCCGCCACAAACTTTTGAATATCGGATTTAAGGCCATCCCAAAAAAATTCTTTCTTCACCCTGTGGTAAGTTTTTAAAAATCCTGAGTGTCCTCCTAAAGGAGAAGTGTGCAATTCGAGAAGAATCTTTTGTTTTAGTTGGGAATTCTTACAAAGATATAAGCGATCTTTGTACCATAAGGAATCATTTTTCCAACTAAATGTATCGGATGTACTAGGATCTTGCTGCAACTTTTGAATGAGTGTCCATACATCTTTGTCCTTCTTCCATTCATCTCTTGCTTCGGTTATCCAATCTGGTTGGATAATAGAAATGGCACAAAGCAATGCTTCCACCTCTTCATTCTTTCTTGAGAGTGCATCTGCAACGACATTAAGCTTTCCTTTTTTGTAGATTATTTCAAAGTCATAACCCAACATCTTTGTGACCCATTTTTGCTGCTCTTCTGAAGATAGTCTTTGTTCCAAAAAGTGTTTAAGACTATCGTGATCAGTTTTTACCTTGAAGTGTCTTCCCATTAGGTAAGTTCGCCATTTCTTTAGTGCATGTAGTATTGCTAACATTTCCTTCTCATAAATAGGTTTCTGTAAATACTTTCCTTTGATTGGACGACTTTCAAAAGCAATGGGTCTTCCTTTCTGCATTAAAATTGCACCAATTCCATTTCCTGAGGCATCACATTCCACAATAAAGGTTTTTGTGAAGTCTGGTGTAGCTAAGACCGGTGCTAGGCACATTGCCTCTTTAAGACGTTCAAAGGCCTTAGTTGCTTCAGGAGTCCATGAAAATGCATCTTTCTTCAATAATGTTGTTAGAGGTGCTGCTATTCTCCCATAATTATTAACAAACTTGCGATAATACCCTGTTAACCCAAGAAATCCTCACAACTGCTTTATGGTTGTGGGGACTTTCCATTCCTTAATGGATTTAATTTTGTTAGGGTCTACCTTAACACCCTCGTGAGATACAATATGACCCGGATATTCCACCTCTTGTACTCCAAAGAAACATTTGGATGTTTTGCATATAATTGTTTCTCCTGTAATATTTTGAGCACCATGTCAACATATTGAACATGATCCTTCCAAGACCTACTGTAGATTAGTATATCATCAAAAAATACTAGCACAAATTTTCTAAGGAAGGGTTTGAAAATGGAATTCATCAACCCTTGGAATGTAGAAGGTGCATTGGTAAGGCCAAAAGGCATGACCAAAAATTCATAATGACCCTCATGAGTTCGAAATGCTGTTTTTGGAATATCTTCGGTCTTCATTCTAATTTGATGATATCCTGAACGAAGATCCAACTTGGTAAAATAAATTGCTCCATGTAATTCATCCAATAATTCATCAATCACAGGAATGGGAAATTTGTCTTTAATGGTGAGCTTATTGAACTCCCTATAATCGGACACATTCGCCATGATCCATCCTTCTTGTGTACCAATACTACAGGAGCAGAGAAAGAACTTTGACTAGGTTGAATTATACCCGCCTCTAACATTTCTGCAATCATACGTTCAATTTCGCTCTTTTGGACGTAAGGATATATATAAGGCCTGATGTTTGGAGGAACACTTCTGGAATCAAATGAATAGCATGATCATGATCACGAATAGGTGGGAGTCCTTTGGGAGTTTCAAACACCTTGGAATGATTGTCCAAGACTTGTTGGAGATCTGCAGAAATAGATGATTTTGATGTTCGAACTTCTAGTGAGCATAATTGTGCAATTACACCTCGTTGTTCTTTCTTTAGAAGCTTTGTCATGACATTAGAGCTTATTATCCTTCCTATCTTCCCTTCAATACCCCGTAATTCGACTTCCTTTCCTTTTGAAAAAAATTTCAAGAAAAGTTCTTGAAAATTAAAAGCTACCGTCCCCAAAGATTGTAACCATTGTACTCCTAGTACAACATCAGCACCTCCCATAGGAATGGAAAGCATTGGACTAGTCGACACATATTCCCCCATGGTTAGCTTGATGTTATTGCATTTTCCAGAGCAATTTATAGTTCCTCCATTTGCAACCATCACTTGACATTCTGGTGCTGGGTATAAGAAACAATTTAATTCCTTGGCTACCTTACAATGAATAAAATTATGGGTGCTACCTGAATCAATCAACACTATTACCTTTCTCTTCTTGATTTGTCCTTTTATCTTGAGAGTTTGAGGAGTGGTAATTCCTGCCAGTGCATTACACGATATGGTTGGATTCATTTCTTCCTCTTCTGGGGCTGGTTCCTGGTGTATATCCTCTTGTTCATTTTCTTCTTCCTCTTCACAATCTATGTAAAATAATTTCTTCTCAGCACACTTATGACCTTTAGTGTATTTGCTATCACAACTGTAGCAAAGCCCTTTTGCTCTTTTTTCTTCCAATCATTGTGGTGTAAACCTTGTAGGTTGTGGAAATCTAGGCGTAGCAACACTTCCTTCTTTATAGAATTGAGTGGTAGGCTTCCTTGTCGCCATTATTTTAAATTCAACTTTTCTTGCCAACCTGAATGCCTTCTCCAATGAATCTGGTTCCAAAACGCGAACTTCATGTTGGATGTTATCCTTTAAAGTGCCTATGAAGAGATCGATCCTGTGTTCCTCTGGAATATCAGTTACCCTTATATTCAATTTTTGAAGTCCTCAATGTGCTCCCCCACTAAACCCTTTTGTTTGAGATTTATCAATTGGCTAAAGAAGGTGTTGCTCTTTGTATCCTCATAATGTGCTATCATTTCCTCAGTAAAAATTGACCAAGTGACAATTTTTTTACGGGAGCAAAGCCATCGATACCATACAAATGTATTTTGTTCTAAATGTAAAGTTGCAATGCGTACCTTTTGTGTGTTTTGCACGTTATGGAGATCAAAATATTACTCCATCTGTAGTATCCATGTTACAGGATCCTTTCCATCAAACTTCCTCATATCCATCTTTGGAATATGGTGGTTCTTCCCGCCAACATTAGAGTTTATGAAATCACAATTAAGATTTATTTTGTTCTCATCATGAGGTTCTTCTACTATCTTTTCACCATTAGGAAACCTTTCTTGTATAAACTTTGTCAAACCTTCCATGTCTGCTTTTAGAAAATTCTTCATGTTTTCCATTTTCTCATCGATCTTAACTTCCATGTCATCAATCTTAGCTTCCATGCCCACTTCCATGCCATCCATATTAGCTTCCAAATCATTCATCTTAGCTTCCACGCCTTTCTTCAAACCATCCATCTTAGTTTCCATGCCTTTCTTCAAAACTTCCATTTCATTTTTTGTTGTTCTTTGCGAGAGCGAAATTTGTTGTTGCACTTGCTCTTGTAATTTTGATAGATCATGTTGCAATTATTCATCTTCATGAGTCATGGTAGAGCCTTCTGAAGGCTTAATGGGTGTTGAATTCTTTTTAGGTGCCATTTTAGAATCCAATATTGATACCTTTTACTTTCTTTGAGGAGCTCGATATTGAAATTGAATTATCTCTGTAATTGAAAATCTTAAATATCTAAAATTCAGCTCTGTAGTAGCCCTCTGAAGCTTCTTTCAAATGCCACAGGTCTGATCTAATTTGGATTCCCCAAGACAAATTTGTGTCCAATCTCCCACAATGACCTAATTCTAGACTGGTTCAGTAGAGCACACTTGTAGGACTTGCCACGTGTCACTGTTTCATCCTTTGTCTCTGAAATTGATAGCCAAGAAACTACAGTCTGTGTACTTGCGACCACTTTTTACGGCACTCAAATCCACTACCCAGAGAGAGAGTTATTGAACTTTTCCCACGATCACCTCTTTGAGATGAAATTCAGGAGCCTGAAAAAGCACTACCTTCCACAGATCATATCTCCAAAAATTTTGCGAACCAAGCTCTGAAATTTTTTGAAGAATTTCCTCAGGATTTCAGCTTCGTACCATACGAATTTCAGATTTTGAACCTTCGTAGAAAACAATTTATAGCGAAAATTCCACGATGCTTTGTTTAGGAGCTTGAAAAAAGACTTAACTTCCACAGATGATATCTCCGAAAATGTTGTGAACCAAGCTCTGAAATGTTTAGAAAATCTTCCTCAGGCTTTCAGATTCACACCCTAAAAATTTCAGCTTCTGAAACTTCGTAGAAAAAAAGTTATAGCGAAAATGCCACGATGACCTGTTTGGAACGTGAAAGGCTCTAATCCCAAGCTGCGATACCAAATGTTGTGTAACCAACTCAAAAATAGAAGAAAAAGAGATATGAACGCCTTGAAAATAAGCCACTTCGAAGCCTCAATACATTCTGTAAATAGAACAGTTACGGATATTTTAATTTACAAAACCTCCTTTCTATATATAGGAGTCTATGGGGCCATAATGTAATCCTAGTGGGGCACAATGTAATCCTAGCCGACCTAACAATAATAATTTAAGGGCACAATAATAAAAAAATGGGGGTTACAAGGGTACCATAATAACAATAAGGGGGTTACACTAACAACAATAAGGGACTATACTAGTAATATAGGGACCTAACATAACAAGTAACTCAAAACACTATAACTTAATCTGATTCATTTAGTTAGAGTTTTGTTGGAAGAGCTTGTGAAAAATATTAATTCTAATGCAATGAGGATCTCCTAAAATTGAAACAAATAGTAACTCAGAACATTACAGTGGAATCTCATTCATTTGTTAGAGGTTTATTGGAATAGCTGGAGAAAAAGATTACTATAATGTAATGAGGATCTCCTATGAAATGCTGAAACAACTTATGACATTACAACTAGATCTCATTCATGAGTTAGAGGTTTATTGGAAGAGATTTTTGAAAGAGATTAAGCATAATGTGATAAGGATCTTCTATAAAACAAACAATCAGTAATCCATAGTATTACTACTAAGTCTTATTCATGAGTTAGAGGTTTATTGGAAGAGCTTTTGAAAAAGACTATTTGCAATAAGATGAGGATCTTCTATCTAAATGAAGAACATAAAATGCTAATAACTCAAAATAGTACAACTAAATCTCATTCATATAGTAGTGATATATTGGAAGAGCTTGAGAAAGAGAATATTTGTAGGATAATGAGGATCTCCTTAATCTAAATAACAGAAACTAAAATGCTAGTAACTCAGAATATTACAATTAAATCCCATTATTTTAATAGAGATATATTGGAAGAGCTTGAGAAAAATACTAACTGTAATATCATGAGGATATTTATCTAAGCAAATGACATGAAACATAATGCTAAAAGATATGATTTCGGAAAGCAGCCTAAGGAAATATGACAAAACAGAATTGAAAACTACTTATCTAGAAAGCATGTAAAGCCTCCTCGAATAGCAGGGGCCCTCTGCTATCCATTTGGCATTAAATATTTAACTCCTCAAGGTTGTATTCAGAACAACATCAAAGTTATACTCCTTTTATTATCAAAATTCTTGAAAATAGAGTATCACCATAATGATAAAATATGTATCAACTGTCTCTCTCGGAACTATCGAGCTGAATTTATATGCAATTACATAACTAATATTGAAAAAAAGTAGGCACAGGTGTAGTTTTAAAGTCAAAATCAAATTGAAACTCTTTTTAGGACTCGTGATTTGTTGTGAAGCAAATCAGGAGTCCTTATTCCTGTAGAAATCAGCTTCTTGGACTTTTTCTTTGACCACGTGCTTAGGCACCTCTAGCTATTGATCCAATCTTTGTGGAAGGGAACGAATGATGTAGGAAAGATTTGGAATCCACCTATGTGTGTCTTTTCTCCAGATGACACCTGTAATATACTCAAACACCAAAACAGCGACGGAACGCTTGACTGGCTACAGAATGACTGCATTCTATAGCTAAACTGTTCAAAAATCATTAAGACAGAAAAAAACACAAAAGTACAATAATTTAATCATTGTATGCAACCTTTAAGTAATATTAGTCATTCTCATTGATCTTTAGGTCTATAAAATCATAAAGGAATCATTAAATGAAGTGAATTTTGGCAAAAGAGAAGACAATTTCAGGGCTCAACAATCTCCATTTATTTAGTGCATGTAGTATTGCCAACATTTCCTTCTCATAAATAGGTTTCTGTAAATACTTTCCTTTGATTGGGTGGATTTCAAAAGCAATGGGTCTTCCTTATTGCATTGAAACAACACCAATTCCATTTCCCGAGGCATCACATTCCATAATAAAGTTTTTTGTGAAGTTTGGCTTAGCTAAGACCGGTGCTTGGCACATTGCCTCTTTAAGATGTTCAGAGGCCTTAGTTGCTTCTGGAGTCCAAGAAAATGCATATTTATTCAGTAATGTTGTTATAGGCGCTGTTATTTTCCCATAATTATTAACAAAGTTGCGATAATACCCTATTAATTCGAGAAATCCTCGTAGATTCTTTAAGGTTGGGGGTATTTTCCTTTCCTTAATGGCTTTAATTTTTTTAGGGTCTACCTTAACACCCTCATCAAATACAATATGGCCCAGATATTCCACCTCTTGTACTACAAAGAAACATTTGGAGGTTTTTGCATATAATTGTTTCTCCTCCAATAGTTTGAGCACCCTGCCATCATGTTGAACAAAATCATTCCAAGACTTGTTGTAGATTAGTATATCATCAAAAAATACTAACACAAAATTTCTAAGGAAGGGTTTGAAAATTGAATTCATCAACCCTTGAAATGTAGAAGGTGCATTGTTAAGGCAAAAATACATGAGCAAAAATTCATAATGACCCTCATGATTTCTAAATGTTGTTTTTGGAATGTCTCCAGTCTTCATTCTAATTTGATGATATCCTAAACGACGATCCAACTTGGTGAAGTAAATTGCTCCATGTAATTCATCCATGACAGTAATGGGAAATTTATCTTTAATAGTGAGCTTTTTGAGCTCCCTATAATCCTGAAAAATGTGTCATGATCTATCCTTCTTGTGCACCAATACTACTAGAGTAGAGATAAAACTTTGACTAGGTTGAATTATACCAGCCTCTAGCATATATGTAATCATACGTTCAATTTTTCTCTTTCGGGCATAGGGATATCTATAAGTCCTGATTTTTGGAGGAACACTTCATGGAATCAAATTAATGGCATGATCATGATCACAAATAGGTGGGAGGCATTTTGGAGTCTCAAATACCTTGGAATGACTGTCCGAGACTTTTTGGATATCTGGAGAGATGATTTTGATGTTTGAAACTCTAGTGAGCATAATTGTGCAATTAGACCTCATTGTTCTTTCTTTAGAAGATTTTTCATGTCATTAGAGATGATTATATTTCATGTTTTCCCTATAATGCCCCTTAATTCAACTTCCTTTCCTTCCCAAAAAAATTTCAAGAAAATTTCTTGAAAATTAAAATTTATCGAACCCAAATATTGTAACCATTGAACTCTTAGTACCACATCAGCACCACACATTGGCATGGAAAGAATTGAGCTATTCAATACATATTCTCTCATGGTTAGATTTATATTATGGAAATTTCCAGAGCAATTTAAAGTTCCTCCATTTGCAATCGTCACTTGACAATCTGGTGTTGGATATAGGAAGCATTTCAATTCCTTGACTATCTTACAAAGAATAAAATTATGGATACTAATCGAATCAATCAACATTATTACCATTTTATTCTTTATATGTCCTTTTATATTGAGAGGTTGAGGAGTGGTAACTCCTACCAATGCATTACAAGATATGGCCAAATTCATATCTTCTTTCTCTAATGTTGGTTCTTGGTGTATATCCTCTTCTTTTGAAGTTTCTTATTCAATTTCTTCCTCCTCTTAACAATCTATGTAAAAAAAATATTCTCAGCACATTTATGACCTTTAGTGTGTTTGTTATCACAACTATAACAAAGCTCTTTTTCTCTTTTTTTTCCAACTGTTGTGGTGTCAACCTTGTATGTTGTGGAAGACTAGGAGTAGCAACACTTCCATCTTTATAGTTGTGAGTGGTAGGCTTCCTTGTCGCCATAATTTTTCTTTCAATTTGTGTTTCCAACCTGAATGTCTTCTCCAATATATCAAGTTCCCAAAGTGAACCTCATGTTGGATGTTATCCTTTAAATTCCCTATGAATACAGCAATCCTATGTTCCTTTGGAATATTATTTACCCTTACATTCAATTTTTTGAAGTCCTCAATGTGCTCCATCATTGAACCCTTTTGTTTGATATTTATCAATTGGCTAAAGAAGGTGTTGCTCTTTGTATCCTCATAATGTGTTATCATTCCTTCCATAAAAATTGACCAAGTGAGAAGTGGTTTATGAAAAAAAGCATTGATACCATACAAACTGATTTTGTTCTAAATATAATGTTGCAATGTGTACCTTTTGTGTGTTTTGCACATTATGGATCTCAAAGTATTGCTCCATTTGTAGTATACATGTTATCATATCCTTGCCATAAAACTTCCTCATATCAATCTTTGGAATATGGTGGGTCTTAAATCCAACATTATATTCTATGAAATCATGATTAACATTTATTTTTTCTTCATCATGAGTTTCATATAATAATGTTTCACCATTAGGAAACATTTATTGTAGCATCTTTGTCAAACCTTCCTTCAAACCTTCCATGTCTGTTTTTAAACCATTCTTCAAATATTCCATATTTCCTTTAATTTTTTCTTCTATGCCTTCCATGTTTAATTTTAAACCATTCTTCAAACCATCCATCTTAGCTTCCATTTCACTTTTGGTTACTCTTTGCGAGAGCGACATTTGATGCACTTGGTCTCGTAATTTTGATATATCATGTTGCAATTCTTCCTCTTCATGTTTAATAGTCGAGTTTTATGAGGGATTAATGGGTGTATAATTATTTTTTTGAGGCATTGTAGAACCCAATACAGATATCTATGATTCAATATTCCCTTGGAATCACTCAAACTGATTTTTCAAACAAAAGTTATGCAATTTTTTTTGTTAAATACACAATTTTCTTGCTTTTAGGAGATATATCTTGAAACGGCTGTAAATTTATAATTTTGGATCTCCAAGATCTAAAATCAGGTCTTGTGGTAGCCCTCTGAGTCTTCTTTCCAATGCCATAGGTCATACCTAATTTTGATTCTTCAAGATAAATCTATGCCCAATATCCCACAATTACCTAGTTATGGACTAGTTCAGCAGAGAAAACTTGTACGATGTGCCACGTGTCATTATTTTTCCCTTCGGCCCTGAAATTGATACAAAAGAAACTACATTTCGTGCACTTTTGGCTAATTTTTACAAAATTCAAATCCGATGCCTGAAACGAAAGTTATGAAGATTTTCCCTCGGTCACCTGTTTGAGATGAAATTATGGAACCTATTTACAGCAACGAAACCCTAGAATCCAAAGTTTTGATACCAAATGTTATGAAACCAACTCACAAAATATAAGAAAATATAAATAAGAGACTTGAAATGAGCCTCTTTCCACTACATAAATGAACAATTCTTGGATGATTCAAATGACAAAACCTACTTTCTATATATAGGAGTCTAAGGGATCTCAATATAATCAGAGCTTACAAAAAAATAACAACAATGGGCTTCTATGGGGCACAATAATAACAATATGGGGACTACATGGGCACAACAATAACAATAATGGGGCTACACTAACAATAAAAATACGGGGCTACACTAGTATTATAGGGACCTAACAGTTTCCATTTCAATTTTGATTCAATTTTAATCTTGTGTGTAATTTTTGTTTGTTTGGTTTGATATCATAGTAATTGCAAAAAATAGTATTCATGTGCATAATTGAACATTGTATTAGGGCATACAATATTAATTTGTAAATCATAAATTGGACTAGTCTCTGTAGAAAGTTTAATTAGTTCCATTAATTATTTTTTATATACAAATTCCTTCGCATGAAATTCTTATGCTTCACAATATTACAAAACCATATTGATGATTTAATGTAGGAGTTTTAAGACAATTAAATTACCTAACAACACTTAAACATATAGCTAAGTTTTAAGCATGATCTTACCTCTTTTTTTAACTCTTGGAGCTTCCTTTAAACCAATTTTTCAATATTTAGTGCATATATACCTTAGAACCACTACATGTGCCCATATAACCCATCCAAGCACTTTTTATATCAGTATATTGGAGAAACCCGGAAATCCATTTACATTAAAAATGATTACAAAACTCAAATTTTCAAGGACCTTTAGACAAAAAAAAATGTTTGTTAAGAGTCAACAAATTTCCTATATATCTAACGGATATTGAGATATTGGAGCATCTGGATAAAGGGAAATATGTTTTTCAAAAATAGTTGTTTTTTTTGTCAATTGACAAAGGATGGGCACCCAAATATCGATATATAGGTTGTTTTCAACACATGTGCACCACAAAAAGCTCTATTTGTTGATATGTGAAGGGATATAACCCCTTAGAGTTGAAACTAGGCTCTTCCATGACCAATAGAAACTATATTAAAATATGGGGAAAACCTCAACCCTTCAATTTTTAATATATCAACACTTTGTCAATATGTTGAGGGTACTTGACCCTCAGGTGCTAAACTTTGAGCACCTTGTAACTAGTGGCTATGAATAAGAGCTATAGTATACTGGATGTCAGGAAAATGACAAGAACTTAATCATTTGTTGATATGTCAATATGCTAAGGGCTTGGGACCTTAGGTGCTATACTTAAGCACCACAGAACCCAAGGGTGTGACTAGGAGCCACTCCATATTGGGGATATTGGTGAATCTGCATATATTTCCTTTGCAAAAATATTGATATGTCAAGGATCAAGTATATGGGCCATCAACTACCTATAATTTTTACATTTCATTAACTGGCGAGAGAGGTTCAAAAACTTTGATTTTGTAGGTATTTCACATTATAATGAAATTTGAAGTTTGTTGACACCTAATCCTAAGGGATTGGGTGAAATTGTACATTAGTGTAAAATAGGAAATAAGGAAGTCTAAGAGACATTGAGAAATGAATCCCAACAGTATCACCTCCATGTATATATTCATGAGCACCCTCAATCTAATCTCACGGTTCATTTCATGGAGTTACCTCCTAAACTGACATGGTATTAGAGCTAGCTCTTTTTTTGGCCTCCCTGCCCTTGTAACTCCCTCCATTCTGCAAGATTTTATATGTTCTGTATTTTTTTGCAGAGTTCCACCTCTGTCATATTCCAGCAAAATATTATGCATTTTTTTTCTACGTTCAAAATTTTTTTCGGCCCTCCTGTCCTGTGTTCAAAATTGTTTGAAAGTTTTTTTTTTTGCTCTCTCCACAGCTCCGCAGCATTGCTTCTTGCAAATCCCCAGCATGTCGCAGCGCCCGATGCTTGGCCCATATACTAGACCATACATCGCTGCTCCAAGCTCCCATGTCACCTCCCTCACTCTGGCTCCTCCTCACGGGATCCTCCGCGCAGTCCCACAGTGCACAACCCCCTCCACAGTCCCATAGCGCACAACCTTCCTCCGCGCAATCCCATAGTGCACAACCCCCTCCCCTCCCGCCTACCTCCCGCTCCTCCCTTCCTCTGCTCTCCCTTCTTCTGAGCTCCCTTCCTCCACTCTCCCTCGCTTCCCTCCTCCCTCCTCTCTCCTTCGCTCGCCTCCACCCTCCGCTCCCTCCTACCCTCTCCCCCCGCTCCCTCTACCCTCACCTCCCCTATTCCACCTCCCCATATTCACCCTCCCTTGGTCTGACCTTCCCGAGGTCCCACCTCCCCCATGTTTAACCCTCCCGAGGTATGACCACCTGTAATGTTCCAAAATTTGCATGAATAAATTGGAACATTAATTTTTGCTCATATTGTGTAGTAGGTGAATAAAAAGGAAGAGGAAGCCTTTTTAACATGAATACAATCCTTCCTAATGTAAAAAGGGACCTTTTTGAGCAGCTTATTTTACACCTCCTAGTGTGAAAAGGGCCAAGTGTATGAGGACAAGGTCAGGTTGACCAAGTCAACCAGCGCAGCCTAAGGAGGAGTAGCTTGCCTAAGAAGACAGCGCAGTTTTGGAGGGAAGAGATTCAAATGAAGATGGAAACCCTAAGAGGTGGGACCCAAGGTGAAGGACCTCACAACTTCATAAGAAGGAGAAGGGCATCATTGTGGGGCTATCTTGTGTATTTTGTTTTCATGTCTACTTAGACATTTTCTGCAAACTCCTGCTGCTCAGCAGAGTTTGGAGGAATTCATGTTTAGGAATTCCTTCTCCTTCATTGAGTGATCTCTTGAAGGGCGTTGTGCTTCATTTCTCCCACATCTAGATTGTATGCCAAGAATTTCTCACATTTAAAGCATTATTCCCGTAACAGAGGACGTTGTGTTGCTGGGCAGTGCAGTGGGAGGGTTGTTTCATCTACTCTTGTGCATCTCCATTTAGTGGAGGGAGTTTCTCTTGCATTGAGGGAGCTGTGTAGGAGATTTCAGAACTCATTTCAGATCTTGGCATGTTTCCAACTCATGTTCCATCCATTACAACGCATTTCACTGGGTAAACTGCGTTATTTTTGTGAGAGCTACAGTTGTGGGGTTTGATCCCTTACTTGAGGGCTTGTTCTTTGGAGAAAGGGCCAACCCTTCTCCTGGAAAGCTCTATATTCCATTCCTCTCTATATTTTCATATTCTCAGTCATATTTATATTCATTGTTGCAGTGACAGCGTTTTCCAGCTCATATATTTGCAGATCTGCACTTGTACACTTTGTATTTACATGAACCCCCTTGTGGGTGATCTTTATTGTGTATAACGAGGAAAGGAATCACATTTTATTAGCCATTGGATGCTTGTTCATTTCAGATCTGATATGTCACATTATTTACTTTAGAAACCCTAGTATAAATAACGTTTTTCTTGTTTCAGTCTTTTCTGCATAAGCTAGACTATGGGGTTTTGAGCTAGATTGAGGCATATTGTTTTGGGAGTTATGTTTATATGAGATAGATTCATTTGTTTTACATCTAATTCTGTAAGTGAGTCATATATTGGGTCATCTAAGGTACCTCAGTCCCATTTCTCACTTACACATCGTTATTTTCAGAAGATAGTTGTTTGTGCTTACATGTTGCTGCAATTTCCAGCTAGTTCACTATGGGAGATCTGAATAACCTGCCTAAGGTTATTTCTTTGAGCTTAAATTCTGCAAGGAGGTCGAATTATATATTTTCTAAGGCATCACAGTAGTGGTTTTCCTTATCTTCACATCTGCTTCCTTATACAACGTTCCTAAGGAGCTTGTTGCATAAATTCCTGAGTAGGAAGAATCACATATCTGTAGACAGAGACTGCAAAAGCCCAGGTAGCCTCTGGTTCTCTCCCTTCTTTGGAAGGAGACATAACCAGTAAATGCCTCAGCAGTCCATCTCTAGCACAGACTTGTTATATTTCTGAAAAAATGGATATTACAGTGGTATCAGAGCATGATCTCTGGCACTGCCTATGAGATCAAGCTTTCAGAAAACTAAAGATAAGAGAAAGGAGCAGCCATCTTGGCTCAGCTTGTGGATTTTAGATCCACCCAGTGAATACAAATAAGGGGAGAACAAATATGGAGAGGATGAGGTTACTCTCATCCATTTTTCAGATCAGAAAGGAGCCTCTCCAAAGGGGTTCAACCAATGGGAAAGAAAGGTGCAGTGAAACTCCAAGAGGATTTCAAGATGAGAAAGCTGCAGTGGAACCTTTAGAGGGTTTCAAGAGGTAGAAGAAGATGAAAGCACTTCCTATGCTCATGAAGGAAGTGAAGAGTATGGAAGGCCACAAGAGGGAGTGGATAGATGGCCAGAGGAGGAGGAGCATTCTTCTCCACTTGAGGAGGCTTCTACCAGCACTTTCCAGTTCATAGAGGAGCAGCCCACCATATCAGTAGTTGGATCAGCCAACAAATCAAAGAGAGGGACTCTTGTAGCCATACAAGATGTCTCAAAGACCCACAAAGGTATACGAAAATTTCCATGCAGTGACAATTCAGAAAATGTCATAGGAGGTTTGGGAAATTTGAATTCACATGGCCCAGGATTTAAAATTCATGCTGATGAAGAGAAGAAAGCTTATACAGCGCTTTACAATAGGTGTGTGTTCCAAGAAGGGATCAGCACTCATTCCTTTGCACCCTTATTGAGTTGCATGCAGCATGAGGAGTTATGGTGCAAGGACTTGGGGAGCATCATGCATGAGGTGCCATCTCCTAAGGATGTCTTGTCCTTAGCACTCTTGGATTCTTGTGGATTCAATGGTTTGATTGGTGAAAGGCCTTTCATGGAAATTCTTCAAGGGGTTACATCTCAACATCCCATGAGATGTAAGGAGGAATACTTTCTTTAGGATGATGGCAGTCTTCATTGGGAAGATGCCAAGGGAGAGAAGGATTGGGGATAGCCACATCTTGATAGAGGATATTGGATGGAGAGCAAGAGGCTTATGAGCCACTTTCATATCTATGACACAGGGCAGCAAGAGGCTGGCTACTAAGGAGAGAGTTTGGCCATCATGAGACATGTCCTTTTCTCAAGGGTATGTGGATGGAAGGAGCTTGGCAGGATACTTTCATCATGGGTCAACAAGGAGTGTGGATGCATTATGGTGGTAGGGTAATTTTTTTTCCACCACATATGATGAGTGATGGAGGTATGGAGAGGCAGCAAGGATATTTGTTGCTTCGGAGGATTGGGGGAAAGCAAGGGAAAAATTGCTCTCCCACTTGGCATAATGTTGCAAGGGTGAAGTATGGAACTATCATGGTGCAAGAGGTGTTTTTAGCATGGAGGAGGCCCCTCATATATGGCAGCATTATGGAGAATATCTTTGACAAGATACATGTCAAAGAATGGAGCTTGATATGGATAAGATCCTATGTGTATAGGCCAACAGTGTTATCTCTTTGGAGCAGTAACCGATGGATGAAGTGTGCCCAACGGAAGTGTGGTGGTTCCATAACCCACAGGTCCCAGGACCCTTTCATCTTGGTTGCACTTGATGAGGAGAGACGAGGTGAGATGGATGAGGTAGTAGATGGAATCATCTATTACTATGCTACATTCTTCTTGACTTGGACTCCCAAGCATGAGAAGAAGGATCTTCATGCAGCACCTAGTTCATTCCTCTTCATGGGAGCATGCCAAACAACTATGGAGGGTTCATTCATGGATCAATACATCATTTTACTCCTGGCATATGGTAATAATTATGTTTCTACATTGGCTGATTTGTATACTCTTACCATTATCTTACAGTGCATGGCTCTACAAGAGGGCAAGCTGACCAGATTGCTCCACGGGCAAAGTTGGGCCAAATTATATGATGGAGGCAACCATATTTCACATGGACTATGGCAGATGTTTTTCCATTTCATACATGTTCAGCCAATTTACATTATCAGCCATGAATCACAAATCATTTTTCCATGTAAATTTCTGAAGCAGCAACTTGGAAAACTGCACTGCCACTATTGGGGAAACTGTTGATACTTGCTTGCATCACATGAAACCTTCATCATTTTCCTCATTTTGTTGCTGATCATGACTTCCCTTGCCGATGTGGATCTGATTTACATTGGGTGCATAATTGGAAGGATGACACATGAGTGGGGAGTGTCCTTAAAGGGGAAGGATTCCCACATTTTCTGCATTGCATGTTCTAAAGGGAACATGAGAAGAACTATGGCCACTACAGCTAAGTATTTGTTTCCTTTTGAGGAGGGCCATAAGTATGATGATCATTCATTTTATAATCATGGGCAAGTGACCAAATATGAATTTTATGCTCAGCTGACCCATTCAGCCATTTACTTTCTACTAGTGGATGTGAGAATTCTCACCACTAGTCATTTAGCAACATACTACTTGCCATGCCATTTTCTGAGGGAGAAATGGATGAGATTACGCTTTGTCCTTTTGAGACCTTGTTTGTATCATACAGTAGCATCTAAACCCTACATCAAACATCTCATTTGTACATTCTATGATGATCATGTCCTCTTCATCATGGAAGAAATGTTTTGGGGCAGCTTGTTCTTCAATGTTGGAGGAGAAATATTTGGTGGATCGCTCTACATTTTGCCACTTGAGGGAAATACATTTGCAGCCCATGAACAGCACATACTCTTCACTATTCATAAGTGGAGAGGAGGACGGCATGGGATAGGCCTTATTTCCTATCATGTTCAGTTATCCAGCCCACCTACACTTCTGGAGCCAAAAGTGGAGGAAACTTTTCATGAGTTACCATGCAGGAGGGTGGCTCATTCCATATGGATGATAGCTTGGGGTGGAGGTTTCACATTGGGGGAGAGGAATTCCCATGCATCGTGCACTCCATGCCTTGAGAAGACCTCTAGACCACACATGGTTGTCTCTTTGAGCACTTTCCTTCTCATGATCTTAGTCATTTGGGGTGCTTCACCAAATGCTAGTCTATATGCTTGGGAGAGGCACTATGGAGTTTCATGGATGAGATGGCATCATATTATTTGGAGGATTCCATCATATGCTGATTCTACTAGAGGAGGTGAAGAGATTCACTCAGTTCTATCCTTGCAGTTGCTTGAGGACAAGCAACATTTGGGAGGGGAGGACTGTAATGTTCCAAAATTTCCATGAATAAATTGGAACATTAATTTTTTCTCATATTGTGTAGTAGGTGAATAAAAAGGAAGAGGAAGCCTTTTTAACATGAATAAAATCTTTCCTAATGTAAAAAGGGACCTTTTTTAGCAGCTTATTTTACACCTCCTAGTGTGAAAAGGGCCAAGTGTATGAGGACAAGGTTAGGTTGACCAAGTCAACCAGCGCAACCTAAGGAGAAGTAGCTTGCCTAAGAAGAAAACGCAGTTTTGGAGGGAAGAGATTCCAATGAATATGGAACCCATAAGAGGTGGGACCCAAGGTGAAGTAGCTCACAACTTCATAAGAAGGAGAAGGGCAGCATTGTGGGGCTAGCTTGTGTATTTCGATTTCATGTCTACTTAGACATTTTCTGCAAACTCCTGCTGCTTAGCAGAGTTTGGAGGAATTCCTGTTTAGGAATTCCTTCTCCTTCATTGAGTGATCTCTTGAAGCAGTTGTGATTCATTTCTCCCACATCTGGATTTTAGGCCAAGCATTTCTCACATTTACAGCGTTATTTCTATAGCAGAGGACGTTGTGTTGCTGGGCAGTGCAGTGGGAGGGTTGTTTCATCTACTCTTGTGCATCTCCATTCAGTGGAGGGAGTTTTTCTTGCATTGAGGGAGCTGTGTAGGAGATTTCAGAGCTCATTTCAGATCTTGGCATGTATCCAACTCATGTTCCATCCATTACAGCACAGTTCACTGGGTAAACTGTGTTATTTTTGTGAGAGTTGCAGCTGCGGGGTTTGATCCCTTGCTTGAGGGCTTGTTCTTTGGAGAAAGGGCCAACCCTTCTCCTGGAAAGCTCTATATTCCATTCCTCTTTGTATTTTCATATTCTCAGTCATATTTGTATTCATTTTTGCAGTGACAGCATTTTCCAACTACATATATTTGCAGATCTGCACTTGTACACTTTGTATTTACATGAACCCCCTTCTGGGTGATCTTTATTGTGTATAACGAGGAAAGGAATCACATTTTCTTAGCCATTAGATGCTTGTTCATTTCAGATCTGATATGTCACATTATTGACTACGGAAACCCTAGTAGAAATAACGTTGTTCTTGTTTCAATCTTTTCTGCATAAGCTAGACTATGGGGTTTTGAGCTAGATTGAGGCATATTGTTTTGGGAGTTCTGTTTATATGAGCTAGATTCATTTGTTTTACCTCTAATTCTATAATTGAGTCATATATTGGGTCATATAAGGGGCCTCAGTCCCATTTCTCACTTATACAGCGTTATTTTCTGAAGATAGTTGTTTGTGCTTACATGTTGCTGCAATTTCCAGCTAGTTCACTGTGGGAGATCTGAATAACCTGCTTAAGGTTATTTCCTTGAGCTTATGTTCTGAAAGGAGGTCGAATTATATATGTTCTAAGGCATCACAGTAGTGTTTGGCCTTATCTTCACATCTGCTTCCTTATACAGCGTCCCTAAGGAGCTTGCTGCAGCGATTCCTGAGTAGGAAGAATCACATATCTATAGACAGAGACTGAAAAAGGCCAGGTAGCCTCTGGTTCTCTCGCTTCTTTGGAAGGATACATAATCAGTAAATGCCCCAGTAGTCCATCTCTGGCATAGACTTGTGATATTTCTGGAAAAAGGGATATTACACCTCCCCCAGTAAAACCTTTGCAAATATATATATATATATATATATATATATTTACAAAAAAATAAAAAATTACCTGAATTGAGTCTTTTTCCAGCAGACTACATCTTTTCTGCAGTACATATTTACAAAGAGTTCTCTCATATCTATTGTGGGAGTATTTATCTCTGGAGAGGAGAAATATCTTGAGTGTTCTGGGAAAATCAATCACACTCTCATTTTTAATGAGTTGTGTAGAGTAATTTGTGAAGGAGAAGGAAACAATCCACCGACAAAGCCCACCTCGGACAAGGAGATAGTCATTTGGGCAAACAAGAATTGAAAGTCTTATGCCTTGAATGCAGCTTCTGTAAATGAAGAGGTGAGTCACCATATTACACCATTTTCAAATGCCTATGAAGCCTTGAGAAAATTAAAAGAAATATATGACTCACATTCAGAACTTGAAATTGTTCAATTAATGATTAAGCTATTCAGCCTTGAATTGAAAAAAGATGACCCTCTTGCTTTAGCATAAAAAGTAAGATCTATCATGCATGATATTAAAAATACTGGTGTATAAGTTGGCATACCTCTCATAGCTTATTTTAAGGCCTTTTATCCCACTTACTCACACTACCTTGAGTCATTGCAAGCAAGTGGAAACCTCATGGATATCACCTTTGATTCCCTTGAGAAAAATTTTGCAGAAAGAGAGAAGGCTTTTGGAAAGAAGACAACCCCTCTGTCTTCTGAAGAAGTTGTATGTTTCACACATAGAGAGAATAATAATGCTTAATATTCTTCCGGAGGAAGAGGTGGCCAAAGAGGAAGAGGAAAAAAAAAATTCATAGGAAGGGGGTGTAGACAAGCTCAAAGTGAAAAATATGATCTTCATTGCATACGCTGCAATAAATATTGGCATGATGCATCTACATGTAAGCTGCCTTGGGACAGAATTGAGAAGCAAATAAATCAATAAAAAGGTAAAATTCATGACAGAGACAAAGTTTAAGCACCTGAATCTGCACATTATGTTGTAGCACATTGTAACATTGGAGTAACTGAAGACTTGTTTGGGGTTTCACTTACTTCTTGGAGAAATGATTGGTTGCTAGATTCAGGAGCAACATGTCACATGACTTTTAGAAAATATTTTTTTGAAGAATTTACTGAAAATTTTGATGGATTAGTATAATTTGCAGACAAATCTAAACTCAAGCCATCAAGGTTTGGCACAATCAAGCTTAACCTATCCTCCAGACCATATTCTACATGAGGTTCTATACCTCTCTAAATTGAGGAGAAAATTGTTGTCCTTGGTCCACGTCCACTAGCAAGGACACTCCATTCACATTTTTAATGCCAAGGTTGAGGTCAGAAAAGCATCAGATCGCTCACTTTTCATGAGAAGAATAGAAGAAATAAGACTCTTAAAGCTGCAAGGTACCTCTGCTCATGCACAAAACTTTGCATTCAGTTCTCATTATGATGAAGGTACATTCCCATCAAGTCTTTTGTGGCATGCTAGATTTGGACACTTAAACTATGAATTCCTTCGATTGTTGAAGAAAAATGGTGTTATTGGATTGCCTACAATTCCTAGGAAACTTAAGCAATGTGATGCTTGTATTCTAGGAAATCATAGAAAACAGTCCTTTCATGATTCACATTCCAGAGCACATAGAAAGCTTGAGCTTATTCATTCATATTAATGTGGCCCCATGTTTTTTTCTTCTGAAAATGGAAATAAATATATGATGACATTTATTGATTATTACACAAGAATGTGTTGGGTTTAATTATTGAAGAAAAAACTGATGTTTTTCAAACATTCAAGATTTTTCATGCATGGATTGAAAATGATGCGCAAACTCATATTGGCTCTTTTTGCACTGATAATGTAATATAATACACTTCAAACAAATTTTAAAACTATCTTCGCCAACATGGGATTAAACATCAAACCATTGTGCTCGATAATCCCCAACATAACGGTGTAGCTGAAAGAATGAACAGGACAATTTTAAACATGGTTCGCTCCATGATGTTTTTCAAGAATGTAAAATTAATGTTTTGGGTTGATGCATTTCTATGTGTTGTGTACATAAAGAATAGGTGTCCTTCTAATACAATCAGAAATAAAACTTCATATGAAATGTGGCATGGCCACATTCCTTCAGTAAAGCATTTCAGGATCTTTGGTTCCACCTGTTATGCTTTGATAACTAAGGTACAAAGAAATAAACTTGGCGCTAGAAGTCAAAAATGTATCTTCTTGGGGTATTCCAATACCTCCAAAGGATATCGTCTCTATGATGAAGTCAATAAGAAGTTTGTGTTACCTAGAGATGTCATATTCCTTGAATCTTTCAAGACTAGCAATGTTGTTGAGCGGCAAGTTGATCACTTGAATAGACTCACACATGAAAAGTAACTTCAAGAATTTGATAATCAGATTCCACATCTTGAAGGGGGGGTTCCTATATTGAATCAATCTGTGGAATTGTCTTCCAAAGCACTCTCTCCCCCACCTGAAGAACAAACCATGGATGACACCTTGAATGATGTTGATTGACAAAATTGGGAGATTGAATATTGATTCAATATCAACTCAGTCAAATGAGCAGCTGGGGCCATCTCAGAAAGGTCCCCCAAAATGGCTGACAAAGACACTGGAAAATGTTCGTCCTGATGAGGTTGGAAAGGCAGGAACAAGAAGTTCCACCAGGAAAAATGGAGGTGACGTAGATGATTATGATTCACATATTGATATGGATGTTGCTTATAATTGTGAATTGAATTTGTCTATAGATATTGAACCAACTTCCTTCAAAGAAGTCGCTTCTCATGATGAATGCAATGAAACGAAGCAAAACGAGTATGATGCCTTGATAAAGAATGGAACTTGGAAGTTGGCTGATCCTCCATTGGGAACCAAACCAATTGGATGCAAGTGGGTCTACAAGAACAAGTACAAAGCGGATGGATCACTTGACAAGCACAAATCCATACTTGTGGAAAATTGTTTTGCACAGAAAGAAGGGGTTGATTATGAGAAAACTTTTTCCCCCACAGCAAAATGGGCCACCATCCGGACACTCTTTTCCTTAGCAACTCAGAAGGGTTGGAAATTCCATTAGATGGATGTAAAAACCGCCTTTTTGAATGGAGATCTAAAGGAGAAGGTTTTTATGTCCTATCCAGAAGGATTTTTTGTGAAGGGCCAAGAACACAAAGTATGTAAGCTTATAAAATCCTTGTATGGCCTCAAGCAAGCACCGCGAGCCTGGCATGAGAAATTAACTGAGCATCTTCTGAAACTTAACTTCAAACATTTTGATCTTGATGATGCAACATTGTTTGTTAAGAAAGTTGGAAAAACAATTGTATATATTGTGGTGTATGTAGATGATATTTTGATGACATGGAACAATGAGAGTTATCTTGCATCCATAAAGAAGGAATTGAAGAAAGGTTTTGAAATGACAGATTTGGGATATGTTCACTACTATCTTGGTATTGAAGTAACTCAACATCCTAAATTTATATTCCTTTCTCAGAAGAAGTACATTGGACATCTATTGAACAAGTTTGGCATGGTTGAATGCAATCCTTTGACCACTCCAACGGAACAAAACTTGAAGCTCACATCCATTGAAGGAAAGGAATTTGAGTATGAAACAAAGTATAGACAACTTGTAGGAAGTCTCATTTACCTCACTACTACCAAACCAGACATCTCATTTGTTGTTGGAATCCTCTCCAGGTTTATGCAAAAACCTTGTGAAGGACATTGGTCTGCTGCAAAAATATTTCTAAAGTACTTGAAAGGGACTCAAGACTTTGGACTCAGATATACACAAGTGGGCAACTTTAGCTTGATTGGATACTCTGATTCAGACTTTGATGGAGACAAAGAAACTGGTGTATCTACTTCAAGTTATATTATGAGTCTTGGGTCAGTAGTTGTCTCTGGACATCACGCAAACACTCAATTCCAGCAGATTCCATAACTAAGGCAGAATGTGTGGCAGAAACTGAAGCGACAAAGGAAACTGTGTGGCTCAAGAAAATCCTAAAATATTTTCAAATGCAATAAACGCATTCAACTCCACTCATGATCGACAACACTTGTACAATAAATTTTGCTAAGAACCCAAAGTTCCAGGATCGAACGAAGCATATCAATACAAAATACCATCTGATTCAACATCATGTTGAGGCCAAATCTATCCATCTACGTCATTGTTCCACAAATGAGCGGACTGAAAACATCTTCACCAAAGCGCTTGGAAGAGAAAAGTTTGAAAATTTTAGAACAATGCTTGGACTCACCAACATCCCTTCAGATTAATGGGGGAATGTTAACACCTAATACTAAAGGATTGGACAAAATTGTACATTAGTGATAGGAAATAAGGAAGTCTAAGAGACATTGGGAAATGAATCCCAAAACTCTCACCTCCATGTACATGAGCACCCTCAATCTAATATCATGGTTTATTTTGTGGAGTTACCTCCCTACCTGACAAGGCTTCTTCAATAATTTTGAGGTTTCTTCGAAATTTGAGGTTTCCTCAAAAAATTTAGGTTTATTTAATGTTTATCACACTCCCTCCTTTTATCATTCTCCCTTGACTTTGAAACCAACAACAAAATTATTCAACAATATCCCCATTTGTCATTGATGGAAATCCCTAGATGAATTTGGAAAAATTTTGAGGAACTCCCCTTGATTGTAAATACTTTATGTTTACAATTACGTCATCGGAACTCCCTCTGTATACAATTTTTATTTTATCGACAATTTCTCCCCCTTTGAAATCAATGGAAAAGGGTCACTCCCCTTGAACTTAAGTGTATTCTCAACTAAAATTCTCCCCCTTTTTCAAGCTTCCCCCCACCCCCCCCCAACCACTTATGCATTACGATTTGTAGATCCAATTCCCTTTTTTTATTAACTACCAGTAATATCCTTTGATGACGAAAATTAATTGTTTTGATTCTCATCCAATTCAGTCAATTTGAAAATTTTCCAATCATTCTTCTCATGTAGTTCACTCTCTAAATATTACATCTTCTTGATGTGATATGTATTACTATAGTCTCTCACTTCTACTTATACTTTCCTTTTACTAATGAGATGAGAGAGATATCACTACCAACTTATGTTTTGATCATTAAAATGCCTCTCTAGGAAGGGGTTTGGTAAATATATCTACAATCTACACTTCAGTAGCAATATATTCAAGATTATCATTCCAATCAACTACTTGTTCTTTGAGGAAATGATATTTAATAGGAATATTTTGTCTTTCAATGCATAATATGGTTCTTTGAGATGTTTATTGCACTTTTATTATCACAAATAATTAATATAGGTTGATCATACTATACCTTGATATCCTTCAGAGAATGCTTCATCTACAGGATTTAAGTGCAACATGTTTCTACTACAATATGTTTTATTTCAACTATGGACAAAGAGACTGAATTTTGTTTCTTGTTCAACCATGATACAAGTCAATTTCCCAAAAAATGATGCTCCATTACTAGTTCATTTATTACCTAATATGTATCTATATATGACATTTAGGTGAAATATTTCTTCTTGGATACCATAATACAAAGTTCAAATTCACCTTCAAATGTCTAAAAAGTCTTTAGACCGCTTGTGCATGTGTATCATTTGGGGCAGATTGAAACCTTTCAACCAATCCTACAAATTGCACAATATTAGTTCTTGATGTTGTCAAATATAATAAGCCACAAATTATTGAATTGTACAAAATTTGATATACATCTAGAGATTCATCATCATTTCTTAATTTGGATCATGTTACCATGGGAGTGCCAACAAGTGTACAATTTTCCATTACGAATTTATTCAACATTTTGTTAAGATATTTGGTTTGAGAGATGAATATACATTTACTTGATTGAACAACCTACAATGCTAGAAAGAATGAAAATTCTCCTAGCACGGACACTTAAAACTCTTTGTCATTTCTATAGAAAAACTCTAACTCACTATGTTAACATCACTTCCAAAGATGATACCATCCACATAGACAACAATGATCAACATTTTTTTATAAAAAAAAAAATTACGCAAAGGTTTCTATTTGTTGATCCTATTTTGAATAAATATATTTCAAGTATTGAGTATGATCTAGGTGGATATTAGTGGCCACCCACCTATTCAGCTAGCTCAAGGCATAGTTTTCCATCTTGGCAGTTTTTTTATAGTTTTTAGGGTCTTGAACTTTCGAGGCTATTTTGAGGCCCTAAAAGGCATTATTTTTGGTGTGGCATGGGCTAGTAAATAACTATATACTTAGCCTAGGTAATGTTATAATGTGTTTTTCTCAAGTGTACCTATCCAACGAGCTACTGAGTGTGCTAAACATAGCTCATATGAAAAACTTATGACCTCAAGAAGTCGACATACCAACTAACCCCATCGAGGCCACAAACCTTGTGGTGTTTCATCTCCTAGGATTAGGTTTTTGGATGCTTAGGGTTTCCTCTTTGTTGCTTTATGTTGAAAAGGTCCTTTCAACCTCATTGTAATTCACTCTTGCGAATGTACCTATATGTCACATCTCTTCTCAGAGATAAGCTACCACCATTCAAGAAAGTTTGTTTCATTCCGTATTTTTATAGTTTCAACACATTCCATTATTTAATAGACGTAAATTTTATGGTATATCTATGTTTTTAGTTATAAATCTGTTTTCCATGTCATTCCTTTCATAAATTTAGATAAATGGTATTAAATCAGACTACTCTTTATCTATCTCTCAATTAATGTCCCCAATGAGGTCAAGGTATAAGGATTTTGGACTCAAACTACTTGATCCTTTTCAAGATTGTCCTCGTCGGCCTCAACGACTTACCATGGGGGAAGAAGAGAAAGATGAGGGAGCAAGAGATCTTTCTAAATTGTTGATTGAGGAAGCCCTCATGTGACAAAGGAATGAGATGATGGATAATTTATCCCAGATCCTTCTATGGTTTCCAACAGCCAATGCATCATCGTCAAGTGGCCACTTTAAAGCACCACACCCTTCAAGGTACAAGTTAGTTTTGATATTCTTATATTTGGAGGTCAGATAGATGCAGATGCTCTAGAAAAACGGTTAAATTTCTTAGAAGTGTATTTTTCATTCCACAATTTTTCCAATAGAAAAAAAATTACCTTTGCTTCTTAAGGGTGTCCCCTATGTCAAGTATTGGAGGCCATAAAGGAATCCACAATGTTTATGGTCGTACCCACTTAGGGATCTTTTGGTAATTCTATTAAGGAACAACATTATCCTATTAGAAGCTATGATGACCAATACATGAGATGGACCACATTGTGGCAGGCGAGGGCCAAACAGTGCCATAGCTCACAAATATATTCTATAATTTATGTACCAAATTTGGTATCAAGACTCGAAGTGACATCTAGTGCTCAAATATCGTAAAAATCTGCATAGATACATCTATACAGAAATAAATTTTTTGAACATCACCTCATTAGGTGTGGTGCACTTATATGATGTCGAAATCAAGCAGAATATTTAAACAGAAGAAACGAGAGTTTGGATCTATGAATTCCTTACATCATAAGAAAGGAAAAGGAAACCCCAAACCTTAAAAAATGATAGATCTAGGATGGACCACCCAAGGACAACCCATTTAAGTCATAAATAAAGAACGGTAGTGAGAAGATGAATAAATACACGAGAAATTGGTGTACGCTCCATAAGAGTTATTGTCATAACATTGATTAATGTCGTTCAAAGAATTCGATGGTGGCCAAGTTGAAAGCCTTAAATTCTAATGCGGGTTTTGACTTTGAATCAGAAAAAGGAAAGGGAAGGTGGATCATTGATGTAGAACCCAGTTCCACCATCATTAGCACCAAGGTCCAGCCAAGTGAACCCAAATATCTGGATGAGGGTGAGTTCCTTTTTCATTCACAGATGTGGGTGAAGGGTGCTCCACTGCACTTTATTGTCGATAGTGGAAGTCAAAGGAATCTCACTCGGTAGAGGTCTTCAAGTGGTTGGACCTACCAACAACACCACACCCACAACCATACACCATTGGCTAGTTGCGCTAAGCACGATACCTATACATCATCCAACAATGTCACCTTACCTATGACATCAAGCCCTTTAAGAATGAGGTATTGTGTGATATTTCCCCCTTGGATTTTGTGATGTTATTTTATTCTAACCATAATTGTAGAAGCATCATGTTGTATGATTCTAAACCTCGCAATGTTATTATCTCTTTGGGAATACAACTATATAGGATATCATAGGTAGTCCTACCTACTGTCATTTATTTGATCTCTACTAAGCAATGCAGAAGGTCATATCCTAGACCAGAAAATTTTTATTCTTCATAATTTTCTCTCAAAGAGAGTAGAATGTTGCAACCACATCCATTTACTCCACATAGGGCCTCTTCACGCATCAAAATCAGGTGGATAAGGTCATAGAAGAATACAAAGATATCTTCTCCCTACCCATTGGGGTACCTCTACATTGTCAGGTCAACCTTTCAATCAATCTAACCCCTAGTGTACCTCTACCCAATGGGCTAATCTATCACACCTTCCTTTATAAATTGAGGAAAACAAGCACCATATATAATAGCTACTCTAAAAAGGGAAAATTTTACCAAGCTCCTTGCCCTATGAAAGCTCAATTATACTTATGAAAAAGAAAGATAGGACTTGGTAACTCTACATTAATTATAGAGCCCTAAAAAAATCGTATTTAAGAACTGGTACCCAATTCCCCAAATTGACGACCTTCTTAACCAAATCAAGGGGTACAAGTAATTCAATAATATTGATATGAAGTCTGACTGCAGCCAAGTCCCAATAGAACAAAGTGATGTATGTAATACTGCTTTCAAATCCAAAGAAGATATTTTTGAATGGATGGTCATGCCCTTTGGTTTGATGATGCCCCAACAAATTTCATGAGGATGATGGATGATATCTTATCACCTTTCACCAATTATTTTATGGTGGTATATCTGCATGATATCCTCATCTTTAAAAAGAGTTGGTTAGAACGCTTGCATCATATTCAAAAGGTCCTTCACACTTTTCAGTAGCACAAGCTACATGCTAACTTGGAAATATACTCCTTCGGTGTGAAAAAGGTCTAATACATAGGCTACATTATTAATGAGCATGGTGTGCATATGGTCCCAGCCAAGATTCAAGTCATTCATTATTGGCCAGCTCTGAATACACTAATTGAGCTTCATAGTTTTTTAGGCCTTGCCAACTTCTATCACAGGTTCATGTTGGGATTCTCCCATATTGCATGGACCCTTAGCTAAGTGACCAAGGATGGTGGTAAATAAAAATTCATGTGGAGAAAGTCACATTATAAAGCTTTCAATGATCTAAAACACTACATGTGCTCAACCCCAGTGGTCTCCTTACCCTATCTACAACAAATTTTTGAGATTGAGAAAAATGCTTCAGACTATAGTGTGGGTGCAGTTCTCACTCGGCACAATCATCTGGTGGCCTACATATTGAAACACTACTAGATGTCATCCATAAGTACTGCACCTAAAAAATAAATGCATTCCATTTTACAATTCTACCACCAATGGAAGCGTTATATTCTCAAGATCGAGACAATAATCCATATTGATAACAAGCCTCCATAGTTCATATATACATAAGGAATATTTTAAAAATACTACCATTAAAATTGGCCCACATACTTGCAATAATTTGATCTTAATATAAAATATAATACAGAGAGAACCAATCATGTCATTGACTACCTCAGTCGACCTCCAGTTGAAATACTAACCATAGTGTTCCACTCTTGTGGACATGAGGCCTCTAAGTGGCCCAAACTCTATGAGAGTGATCATGACTTCACTACCACCTGCCAAATTTTGAACACAAGCATGGTTGTCACTAATTTTCATCTTCAAGATGTATTGTTAAGTCATTAATTCCATATTTGTGTTCCTTCAAATGAGCATGCAAAGCTGATTTGGGAATCTCACTACAGTCGAATGGCATGACACTTTGGTATGGAAAAGATAGTAGCCGTGTTACAAAAGTATTTCTAGTGACCAAAAATTTTACAAGATTTCAGCATGTATATCAATTCCTGCACTTCTTGTTCCATTTCCAAACTATCCATTAAGAAGTAAGGCTTATACACCCCATGCCTACTCCAAACAGCCTTAGGAATCCTTATCAATGGAATACATGTTTGGTCTTCCTTCGGGCAATTTGGAAAATTAATATGTCTTCATAGTTGTTAATCAATTTTCTAAGATGGTTATTTTGACAACATGGAAGAAGAATATTATAGCAAAGGCCATTACCAAGCTCTTTTTTCAATAGTTGTGGGTACATCTTGGGATACCATAAGGTTCCTAAGCACATTCCAATGTATCCTCTGGTCATTTTTCAACACCAAGCTCACCAAATCCACTACCTTCCACCCCCAAATTGGTGGCAGATAGTGGTCATCAATATGATGATCATGAATATCTTGGGCATGTACAACACTAAGAATCCATGTGCATGGGGTGAAACTCTCCCCTATGTTTAGTACAACTACAACAGAACCCTCCATATCTCAATCTACCATATCCCTTTTCAAGTGGGCCTGGGATGTCAACCATTGGGTCTTAATGATGTTGTGCTACCACTTGCATCCACATAGACATAACTTTTCCATTCTCACTTTGGGGCCAAAAAAATAACCAAATTAATTGAAGGAATTCATCACATCCACAACATGTCCATGATATTTTACACAAAGCTAATACTAAGTACAAGTGGTTCCATGATCAACATTTAGTGCCACACAAATTTAGGTGGGAGAAAAGGTATGGTTGCATTTATAGAAAGAGTTCCTTAAAGGACCCCATTAGAAGCTTTTTCCACTTCATTATGGACCTTAAACCATCACCAAGACTATGCGTGAAAATTATTTTGAGTTAAGCATTACCACCTTCCTTGGCTTACATCTAGTGTTCAATGTGGACCTCCTTCAGCCATATTTTCCACGATTATTTGACACATCAAATATAGTAGACTAATTTACACTAACAAAGCTCAATCTTGAATTCCTAGAACATGAAACCATTGATCGGATTATGGAGACACAAGTTAAGGGAACTTTCCAAAAGAGAATCTAGCATTATCGGGTTGTCTAATAAAGGCATCTCATACACCAAGGAAAGTAGTTCACCCAAAGCCAAGTTTAGTTGAAGTTTCCCCATCTGATGTGGCCACTCAACAGAAAGGATACTATTACTTCCTAAGAGGGGAGGAGTGATCCATGTGGATATTAGTGTCCACCCATCTATTCCACTAGCTCAAAGCAAAGTTTTCCATCTTGGAATTTTCCCTACAATTTTGTGAGTCCTAAACTTTTGGGGCCATTTTGAAGCCCTAAATGACATTTTTTTAATGTGTTATGGACCCAAATGATGGCCACATTTTTTGACATAGTCGGAAAGTGTACTTCTCAATTAAACCTTTCCAACAGGTTCATGCCAAACAAATACGATATGAAAAAGCTATAACCCCAGGAATTTGACATACCAACTAACACCATAGGGAGCACGAACCCTTTGGAATTTCATTTCCTAGGGTTAGGTTTCTGGATCTTTAGGGTTTCCTCATTACTAATTTATGTTAAAAATGGCCTTCCATCCTCATTGTAATGTACTCTAGTGAACGTGCATATCTCTCACATCTCTTCTTAAAGATAAGCTACCAAAATTGAGCAAGTTTGTTTCCTTCCTCATTTTTACATTTTCAACACATTCCATTATTTAATAGAATTAAGGTTTTACATTATCTTTGTAATTTTAGTTATAAATCTATATTTTATTTCGTTCCCTTAAATCCACATTAAGGAATCAATAAGAGGACCAAGGAGTAGATTGTCATATTTGATAAATATTATATCATTATAACATAACCCAGCAACTTGGAAGGATATATTGGAATATTTGGAATAATAATTGGTCACATTGAGAGAAGAAATAAAGGATAAAGCACTTCTATAACAAACTAAAAAACTAAAATTGCAATATACCAAACTAGAAATACAAAATTTGACTCTAAAAGGATAATAGTTTAAGAATGACAAATAAAACTAGTTGTTATGAACCTTGCACCTTAAAAATTATGAGAAGCAAATAATTACAATCCACGTCAAGTGGGGGGCGCTCCTTTCAAAATGAATACAATGTATAATACATTATTTTATGATCTTAAGACTAGGCCTCCTTAGTTTGTGTGTGTGTGTGTAGAAGATAAAGGGTGCAACTATAATAAAATGCTGCAATGAAAGGTTCTAGTCCACATAACAATATAATAATAGAATTATAATCACTCAATATATAGGACTTAATAATGGTTTTTAGGGAAAACATGGGGCTTATACAAGGCTTAACATACCCCTCCCCTTTAAAAAATTGTTATACTCAACAATTTATTATCTGTAGGTTTTTTTGCATGAAAAAATAATCTTCCCATGTCGCCTCTTCCACTGGTAGATTCTTCCATTTAATGAGGTACCCAGTAATTTTTGGATTTTACAGTTACTTAATCCTTATTTCTAGGATTTTTTCTAGTTCTGTTATTATTTTCCCCTCTTCAACAATCTTTAATAAAATAGTTTGGAGTAGAATCTTTTCACGGATTACCTTATTTATGAAAGAAACATGGAAGATTGGATGTGCACATGAAGATGGAGGAAATTCCAATGTGTAAGCCATAATTATAATCATGCACAACACCTTATAGGGTTTTTAATACCTTGGTGTTGTTGACTCATGACTTATTCATGAGCCACCCCCACAAATATGTGCGAATCAATGCACTTGATTCCTCCTCTAAAGATATAATAACAACATATTAAAACTCAAACATATAAGCTTTAGTAGGTAGGTTCCCCAAGAGCAATAAGGATTTAACATCAACTGATTGATTTGACATCATCTAATCATTTTCTTCATTCTTTTATGTCTTTATACAAGTACATGGTGATACAAGGAGTAATATGTGTGAAAAGAGTTTGCATGTGTGTTTGGATGTGGTGGAAATTTAGAAAATATACTAGCACATCTCTAATATGTCTTTCCTCATAGAATTATCGTGTGAATATATTTCTTCTCAGCACGACAAGTCAATAACACTAATTCATTATCTACAAGATTGATAAGTTATTTTTTCGAACACTCTACAACATTACATGATCATCCACATTTGTTCATGACCCTTATGTGTTAAAAATAATGAATAAAAAAAAGAGTCTTATGCCTTGCAGAGCAACAATACTATGTAACAAATCTTAAAACAAAAGTTTTGAATTCATGGAAATAATGGATAACATATGGTCAAAGTGATCAGGTGCTCAGTGTTAAAGCTCCAAAATGAAAGTGCTCAAAATTGAATGGAAACTAAACAACAGCGAAGAGCTCGTTGCCAGGAATCCGGCACAATTCGTTTCACTGAAAACTGACTCCAGATGAGGAAGATAGATCCTCTTGTTCGTTTTCTTATACAGCTAAAAAATTTGTTGAACATGACAGAATGGTGACATGGCAGCCCAATGAGCAAAAAAGGGATATTCTGGGAATATTATGTCATTTTCACCCAATGAAACTGTGAAAAGTGTCAATGCAGGATTCGCCGGAGAGTTTGGGTTAAGGTGAAATTTTTTATCTATCCTAAAGTTGAATTTTATATTTTAAATGGTGGAAGGAAATTTTATTAAGGTTGCAATAGTCCAACTAGAGGTGGAAACGTGGTGCAGCCAGCTGCCACCACGTGCCCCCTCTAGTGGACCAAGGTATGGCCACATTTCAAATATCAAAGGTTGGCAAACTATTGACAAAGTATGAATGCAATGGTTGAATTTCATATATCCAAGGTTGAAATACATATATTATATGGCGGATTAAATATATTATATGGGGCACATATACCATAGTCACATTTCAATAATTATCAAAGGTCGGATTATATCGCATGGAGCAAAAATTTACATACAGGCTGGGCAAAGTTCGGGGCTTGATCCCACGACCTCCCCCACACAAAGCGTCAACCTTACCAACATACCACCACTGCAAATCTTAATAGCAATGGGTCGTGCCTTATATTTAATTTCAAACAATTCATCCGGTGGGGGAATGGAGGGGGTCATCCCCCTCCCCACATGACCTTTCCACCACAACCACGGTGAAGCGCTCCATTAATGCGCAGGTTTAAAGTTATAATGTGGGTTTAATACCCATAACCCATGATTAATTATGCTAATCCATATGCTAATGCAGAGTTTCATAAAACGCGCTTATAGCACTAACTCACACTTATCCAAAGTTAATCGCACTTAAATTTAATTAAAATGGAGTTTAATATGGTAGAGAATTGGGCAAAACACCAAATTTCGGTGCAACTCCAAATTTAGCGGCCTTAGCTGGAGTTTTCTCCAGTTTTAGTGGAGATTTCCTTGGCCAAACTGTTTTGGCCATAACTTTTGCAAAATTCGACCAAATTGGGAGCAAGAAGACTCTATTATGGATGAATTAGACATTCTGAACACATTGAAGTAGGTTTCAGGAGCAGTAGATGAATGTAAAAATCACTTTTTTCACATTTGAGCTAATACAGAGGCCCAAGCCATGGAAGTTGGACCAAGGAGATGTAGCCTAGGAGGGGTGAACTCCTTCATCAAAACATTGTGTTAATGGATCATTTGATGGTTTGTTGTAATTGTTATTAATGTTGTTCAGTACTTTGTTTTTAAGTTGAAATGCACCTGAATTTAACATAAAAGTTGGTACATTTACCTGTTTTAACACTCACAAACACCTCAAGAAACCTATGCACATGAAGCAAGTGATCAACAAATTGTTTATAATTCTGAAGATGAAATTAGCACAACAAAACTAACATTTAGATTCAGATCGTGAAGGCATAAAGGTTTTGTTTCAATGGTTTTTTGAGTTTAATGTTTGGGACATGCACAACATAGATGCAATAGTTATTATATTTTGATGGTGCAATATATAGTGCATAATACAACACCCTTCTCAAGCAAACATAACAGTTCAAGAAAAAACACTGCAACACATGGTTTTTAACATACGGTTTCATATGAAATTCGAAAAAGGTATATTGCATGATGTAATATTTGTTATAACTTATACGCTAACTTAAATTAAGAATTGTCTGGCATATTGCATAAGAGATGTGGAATGAATATGTTATAATATTTGTTTTGTGTGGTATTAAACTTGGAAATATCATATCACAAGGAAGGCAATGAGTATGGAAGTGTTAGTTGCAACGATGCATGTTTAATGCAGCAAATCCCAAGGAAAATTTTGAGACTCAAAAAATGTAGTGGTAGTTGGAAAGTAGACCACCAACTTACCACTATTATGATTTCCATTTTTGTATCTCCTTTTGTGGATTTGAACTTTGATACCTAGTTGAAATGATAGCTCGACATTCTGAATAATTGGAGAAATTTTCTATAACGGTTTCAAGACTCCTCTGGCAACGTAAAGCACCTTGGGTATAGGTATGTGAAATTTTTTAACTCAATAAGCAAATAATATATGCATGGTTTCACTCAACAAGTTTTGGTCTCTATTTGATTCTGTTAAGCATGTTTTTTGTGGGTCAATCTTATATCCAATATATATTTCCTTGCCATTGTTTCCTTGGTGTTGTATTCTTTTATGCGTGCAAAATAAAATGAGTTTCATTACTAGTCTAAGGCATATAGTAAATTAATAGCACCCACTCAATATGGTTGCAATTTTAAATGCAAAAGAGAAGACCCTCTTGCAAATCATTAGGTGGCATTATTAGAACTCCATTGTGGGTTAATTCAATGTATACTCCCTCTTTCGAGAATTTTGTTTCTTTGTTATATTTTATATAATCACAATCCTGGTTGCACCATCTGGTTATGTCTTATTTTTACCAAACAACCATGTAATATAGAAGAAATTCCTAACTAGTGCATCCAATGATATGTCTCCTATGACTAACAAAAATGCCTTTGTAGCCAGAATAAAAAGTCCAAACTCTAATGAAGTAAAAAAATGTCTTTGGTTTCATCCCATACTTCATTTATTCATATGTTGGGTTGTTGGGTCATTCCTATTACCCTTTATTTCAGATTTTTTATGTTATCATGGTCGGTTTCACAAGTTTCAACTCGAGTTGAGCAACATTACTCTCCCCCACAGATCGGGTGTCCACAAACATATTTTTTGGAAATCATTTGTTGGTAAAAGGGGTATGTTTTCTTCATATGGTTTTTTTTTTATCATACATACCCCCACACTTGCAATGTTTCAAAGGTCATATCTGTGGTAAGTCATCCAAGGCCACTTGTCCCTATTGAAAAGTCTAGATAATGCTGAAGTGATGTAATGTTGAAGTGATGCAATCATCTCTCATGTTGGGTTTTTAACACAACATGGTAATTATTCTCTATTAAAAACTATTAAAATGGTTTTAATCTCCACTTCTGTCATAATTTTCACCTTTCATCTCCTCACGCCAATGTGGCATCCCCCTTGCTCATAGTAAAAGAGTATGATTGACATATGCAAAATAGCATATCAATTTTTATTATAGTGAATATTTGTGTATTCTCGAAAATACCTAGCACAAATCATTTTTATATGCATTTCTCCCCATGCAAAAATAACTGCATAAATTACATAATTTCATCAATTTGTAAGACCGAAAGGTCCTTTGGCATGTCTAAAATATTGAAGTAGGGGTAAGTTCTTTCCTTATGTGTACACATCCATTGAAGAATATGGCTATGTCGTTGTTCTAACATATTTTTAGTTTCACACTCCCATGTGTCTATGATTATATGTCACAATACAATGCAAGAGCACAATAGTCATGGTTGTTGATTTGAATTTCCATCTTATGTCTTAAATTTTCCTCATGTCACATTTCATACATATGGTTCTAGATTTATGAATGTAAGTCTTAGTTTACATACCTTAACTTTATGATTAGTCCAACTATACTCCATGCATGCCAATGGGTTGTGAGGTATTTTAATGTTACATAGTTTAATGCAATCTTTTGACAGTCAATTTATTCCATTCATGGATTATTATAATAATAAACAAATATGATTCAATACTTATGTTAAGACCTATATAAGCTCCATGTTAACCCAAAAACCCCTTATTAAGCCCTGGGTATTGGGTGATTGCATTTCTATTTTTATATTGTTGTGTAGGCTAGAACCCCTTATGGACCCATTTTCTTATAATTATATCTCTTGTCTCCCATATATGTACTGGGATACCTAGTCTTATGATCATCAAATATTGTCTTGTTCATTATATTTATACTATAAGGAGGTTTCCCCCTCAAAGTGGACTGTAATTATTGGTTTCTTATCATTTTTAAGGCACAAATATTATAACATTTGGTATTAGAGCTCTTTATCCTAAGGTTTTGCTACTTCAAACAAGTCATCATGGAATTTTTCGTTATAACCTTTTTAATACGAGGTTTCAAATGGTGATACTTGGAGAAGTTTGAGAAGACATCTTGAGAAATATTTTATTCAAGCTTATATTTTGTTCCACTATGTTTTCATAGATATGGTCCAAGGAAGTTAGGGTTTTTGAATGCTCCTAAATTCGGTTTCAAACAAGTCAAATTGGAATTTTCACTATAACATTTTTTTTGGGGCTTCACACCATGAAACTTCACCCACATTGAAGATAAATTATGGTGGCTATCTAGTCCAAGTTTTAGATATTAGTTCATTATATTTTCAAATATATGCTCTAATGAAGTTAGGGTTTCTCTATGATCCAGAATTTAGTCTCAAACAGGTCATTTTGGAAATTTTGTTATAAATTATTTTGTATAAAGTTTCATAAAGTGAAACTTTGACCAAATTAAGGAGAAATATCAGGGAATATTTTGTTCCATTTTCATAATTTGGTTTTCTATGCTTTGGAGTTATACCTTATGGAAGTTAGGGTTTGTGAACAATCATCAAATAAACTTTAAACATGTCAACTTGGTATTTTGGCTATATCTCCTTATCTAGAAATTTTCGGACTGTAAAATCTGTAGGGATTTCAAGAGACATATAGAAGCACCTCAGTTACAAGTGCTAGAATTATATTTCAAGAATGGAAATGTTGAATGCTATACAAGTTTTCCCGTGGAAAAGGGCAAAAAAAATCAGCAAGTTTTAGGAAAGTTACTATAAATTTCAATTGGCACATCGGATTCATTTCACACCTATGGAATTGTAAAAACTACATATTAGAGTATCAATGAACATATTTTTAGATATAGAAGGCCTCAAATCTCAAAGATATTTCGATAAATCTTTAACATTTCTGATATCCTCCAAATTAAGGTACGTAACTTACTATTGACCTAACAGTTTATTGGAAGATCCCCTCTCTTTTTTCTGGTTGTAATAAAGAGGATGGTTCCTCCAAAGAAAGCTACTACACCAATTAAATCTATTGAAGGCTCATGCTTGGCTCATGAAGAAGGTGAAGACTTATAATTTAGGTTATCTCAACTAGATAAGTTAATGAAATGGATGGTAATATGTTGAAAAAGGTGGATTTCTCATGTTCTCAAGAAAATCTTAAAAGAGAAATGGAAAATAAGATAAATGAAAAATAAGGAAGGAATACAAAATAAGATAAAAGGAATAGAAATGAAGATGTTGGGTTATGAATTTGAAATTATCTACAAAAAGGGAAAACAAAATATTGTGGATGATTCACTCTCAAGGAAAGAGGAAGACATGAATGGTTTACTATGTAATATTTCCATTCCACAATTTGACTTGGTGGAAGATGCAAGGATAGAATGGAAACAAGATGAGAAGATATGCATGATCATTCAACAACTATAGGAGAAACCTGATGCAGTGGAAAAATTCACATGGAAAAATGATTTTTTATGGTATCAAGATCACTTATAATTATGTAATAATTCTCAACTCAAACAAAATTTCTTATTGGAAGTACACATTTCTCCTATAGGAGGAAATTCAGTGTTCTTGAAGACATATATTAAGATTAATAAATATTTTTTTGGGGAAGGTCTTAAAGAAGATGTGCAAAAATTTGTGGCAAAAGATGGGATGTGCCTACAAAATAAAGGAGAGACCATCAAGACTCTACGGCTCCTTCAACCATTAGCCATACAAAGCTAGCATTGGAAAGATGTTTCAATGTATTTTAATATAGGTTTATCCAAATATGAAGGAAAGAGTGTCACTATGGTAGTGGTAGATCAAATGGAAAAGCATGCCCACTTTTTTTCTTTATCATCCTCTTAAATCAAGTATTGTGGCAGAAGCATTCATGGAAACAGTCCAAAAGCTACATGGAATATCAAAAAATATTGTAAGTAATAAAGATCCAATTTTCACTTTAAATTTTTGGACTGAATCATTTTCTTGTTTGGGTACTCTATTGGATCACAACTCATCTTACCATCCTCAATCTAATGGGAAAATGATATTATGAATAAATGTTTAGATGGATATATACGTTGTTTCGCATCTCATAAACAAACAAAATGGGTCAAATGGTTGCCCTTGGAAAATGGTGGTACACCATGTTAGCCATTTATAAATTTGTTATACCAAAAGGTGGCTAAATCATTTTTGGAGTCTTCAAGAAACAATTTTTATTGATAAAAGATGTTATCTCTTGAAGACTCTTGAAGGCCTCATGCCTTTGTCCAAATCTTCATTGTTGTTCCCTTTTTATACTTAGAAATTCTGCTCATTTCATGAAAAAAGGCTGCTGCAAAATCATCATTTTTCCCCCTCCTCCACTCAAAACTAACCTTCATTTGCTCCCCTTTTTCTCCATAAAATTCCTCTATTTTTCATGATTTCCCTTCTCCCATTCATGAAAATCCTCTTTACATAGTTTAAAACTCATTTTTAAACTATACCAAAACCCCCAAATCCATTGAAAAACTTGAAATTTCATGAAAAATACATATTTTTGCATAAAGGCTTAAGCCCCCTTGAGCTAAGTCCTAACCACTCCCCCTCTATATGTCCGCACACTGGAACCAGGTGCTAAGCCCTCAAAGTGCTTATTGCATCGTAAGTTTCAAATGGGTTGATTGAAATACCGCATCAAAACTTCCGATGCGATTAAGTCCCATATGTATAAACCTCGGTCCTTTGTTTTCTTTGTAAAACCCAGCGCAAAGGCCGAAGTGCTTATCGCATCAGAAAATTTCAATGGTTATATTGAAAATATCGAGACCGAAGCTCCGATTGCGATTGGCCCTTTGTTATGAAAAGCTTCGGGCCTATCATGTTCCATATAAATAAAGGCCCCGCAGTCGGGCGCCAGACCATACCATAAATATATATCCTGCCCCGAAAGTATTAAAACTTTGGATCATATTGAAAACTTTGAGTTTTGTATATCATAAAGGGTTTCCGCCAGTTCGCTTTAAAACCAATCCCCGTCGTTGATCTTAAGCCGATCCAACGGCCCGCGTTACAATTCATCACATTTTTTCATTTGGTACATTTGTTTGTTCCCCCGATCGGCCATCCCTCCGATTAATTACCCACCGTTGATCTGATCCTCAGATCAATGGTCAGCGCTCAATCGCATCGCAAGTTTCATCGGGTGCGTTTGTTTGTTTCCCCCTATCGACCATCCCTCTGATTCATTCCCCACCGTTGATCTAATCCTCAGATCAATGGTCAGCGCTCAATCGCATCGCCCACCCCGATCGTACAATCGCATTGGCAATTTTCGTTACACCCTCCCTCTTTCCCCACCGATTGCGATCCTCCGATTGGATCTGGGTCGTCCACGTGTCCAGATCGGACGGTCCCAGATCGTTCCCACATTATTTCATCACCTTCCGCCTTCCGCCAAGAGGATTCCAACGCGTAATCCCCGCCGTTGATATCCGCGCGATAAACGCTTCTGATATATTCTCTTCCTCCACTCTCCTTTGATCGCCCCTAATGAATCCCAACCGTTGGATGAAGCCATCCGACGACCCTGCTCTTTTCCCACGTCCTCTAAAGCAGTTTTTCCCAAAAAACGAAGGATTTTATTAATATTTTTGTATTTTGCAGGTGTTTGATGGGTTTTCCATTATATAAAAGCCAAAGGGATGGGAATGAAGATTCCCATACTTTTGATTCATCAAAGGGAATCTATTCACGGGTTCAACATTCCACGTCTCGTCAATGCTTCATGAGGCATTGATGCTATATGAGCCCTGCGCGGCCTGCACATCAACAAGACACTGTGATTTTAAATCACAATTAAAAGAGTATCAGTGTTGAAGACAGACCACAGCAGAACAAAATATTGAAGACAAATTTGGGGATTATGGATAAGATTGATTATCAAAAGCCTAATCCTCCAAATTAAATAAGAATTAAAGGAAATCATAAATATCTACAGACAGAAAGGCCTCCACCGCCACATCTGAGGCAAATTGATTCCTCTCATCTACCATAGAGCCACCTATGCCTCAAAGCATTCAAATAGAGGCCGAATTTATTGATCAAACGAAGATATTTGCCTCAACGCAGTCGAACAGTTAATTCTGCTAAAAGAATTTAATGCAAAAATTATTAGCAGATTTATTACAATATGACATAGAGCCTCAAAAGTCAAACAAAAGCTCCTATCGAGCTTAATCTTAAGTGAAAAACAGTTAATACAGACAGAACGTTTGTACGCTTCTCCATTGAGCCCCTCAAATGCCGAGAAGTCATTACTCTGTATTAATTTCCTTGGGAGATCTTTTATTAGATCTCACCTCCTCTTTCTTCTATAAATACTTTTGTATAAGAAGAGAAGTTGGTTGGTTGGTTGGTTGGTTGGTTGATCAATAGTTGTAATATTGGAACTCTTTGAAATAATACATAGTCTTTCGAAATTGAAGAAGAAATTGAAGTCTTGAAGCCCTGATGATGTTGTTGCATGCTTGTTACTGTGAAGGCTCTATCATTGGATCCATGAGCTTGGTTGTTGGTGAAGTATTCTGAAATGTTTAATGCTTTCCCCTGTTTTCATTCTGTTCCATGATTTCTTACTACAGTAGGTTGAAATTTTTAGGCTAATAAATGACTCCTAGAAGCACCTTAGACCTCTTCATCCTTCACTGTTTCATGTTTTCTTCTGTTGAAGTATTTTAGAGTCTTTAACCTCTCTCTTTAGTCTTCATGCTTGTTTATTTCCTTAATAGTTCTAACAGTTGGTTTCAGCATGATTTATGGTTCTCCCTGCTTGTCTGTTTCCACTTAAAGACTGTTATTGAAGTCTCCCTTTGAAGTTCTTTTGCTTATAGTAAGTCAAGGAGGTTTGTTCTGATCTTGCCCCTTGTCCTTGCTTGAACAATTGGCTTAAAGTTCTTTATAGTTGTGATCATAGATGTATTTAGGTGTTCCCTCTTCTATAACTGCAATTATCAGTGAATCTTTTATGTTTTCTAAGTCATTTGAAATAAAATCTTTGAGGAAATAGGGTGCTCCCCGAATCTTAGATTTCATTTTGAAAGTTGTCTTGAAGTCATTATTTGCTTAAAGGATGTTTGTAGAATTTATGGTTAGCCCTGTCTATCAAATATTTCTTTATTGTTCAAGTTATGTTTTCAAGTTCCCTTCGTTGAGAATCAAATTTCTCTTTCCAAATCATTGATGTCCATCTCATTCCAAAACCAAAGGATCCTGCGGCCAAGTTAGATTTGACCTCTGATATCCCATATCCATTGATGAGTATGTCATGACCTCTTTTCGACTCCATTGCCCAATGAACCAGATGTTTCTCCATTCTATATATATTTCCCAGGCCTTTCATGTTCTGTTGTATCAATCCAACCAAACAAACAAACAAACACCTGCACTTAATAACTAGTCTAAAATCCATACTCTAAGCACAAAAGATAAACCTTTGCAAACAAATATTTGAGAGATCCCTCTCTGAGAACAAGAGGACTAGATCCTGGAACTCTAAATATTGGTTCTGATGTTGCCTTGTCTTTTGATTTTCCAAACTATCAAAACACGGGACACCAACACACCATATCCTTCCATACTTCATCAAAAATTTCATTGTTTATGGTAGTTTATGGATATCATATTCGATCCATCACATCACCCTTGAAAGGGACTATAAAGGCTAAAGAAATATAGGACCACATCCAACACCAACAAGTGGTTATCAAACTATTGAAGGACAACTTAGTTATGGCATAAAATAGGATGAAAGGGAATTTGAAGTTGGGGATTTTGTATTTGTGAGACTACAACCATATAAAAAAATGTCCCTCAAGAAAAAAAAGAAGGACAACAAATTATATCCAAGGTATTATGGACCCTATAAGGTGTTGTTGAGGATTGGAAATACGACCTACAAATTGGAGTTTCCTCCATCTTCACATGTACATATAGTCTTCCATGTTTCTTGCTTAAATAAGGTCATTGATGACAATATCCTTGTCCAAATTCTTCTACCATAGATTAATGAATAAGGGAAAATAATACTAGAACTAGAAATAGATTTGGAAACAAGGAATAAGTAGCTAAGAAATTGAACAATTATTGAGTACCTCATCAAATGGAAGAAGTGACATGGAAATATGAGTGTTTCATGCAGACTCACCCACATATGGTCAAGTGTTGAGGACAACACTTCTTTGAAGGGAACGGTCATGCTAATCCCTATATAAACCTCATGTTGACCATAAAACCCCTTATTAAACCATAGATATTGAGTGATTACATTTCTATTATCGTGTTTTCAAACACTTATCATAACATTAGAGAAAATAACAATGATACTTGCATGTGTTTTTTCATTAATTCCTTAAGATAACAACTGGTTTTTTCAAACTACCCACTAAGGCCTTCTCTACCTGGGCCAAACTTTTCTACTAGTTCAAATCAACCTATGGCCAACCCTAGAGTCCTACTTATCTTCTTTGTGACGTTCATAACGTTACTTTTTCAAAGGGAGAAACTATCAAATCTTTAAATATATCATTCATTAGGCCACATAAAATGTCGATGAGATCATTAGGCCACTGAATCAGGCATCCATGATGCACTATTATAGTATGATGCCTCTTGCTTACCACTACTGGCTACAAGATTAAAGCGCAAATAATCTAAGGTCATCTTTACAGATATGCCTAGAATATGAAGAAAAATTATGTCGAACCATTCTTCCCCTCACAGACTGAGTCAATAAATTTGAAATATACTCTTTGCTTCAACTCATGCAAGACATGAGAAATCATTTAATTTCTTCTAGAAGAAGGTGGTAGCTCAAACTCATGCTAAAAGCTCTACTTTTGTCCCTAAAACGAACGCGCCCCAAACATATCAACCTAATTCTCTTCTTTCCCGACCATGGTGCAACTTTTGTGAAGAGTACCATGATAATAAAAAACTTTCAAAGTTAATAAAAATGCTCGAGAAAATATCTTCAGTAAAAGGATAAATTCCATTATTATAGATTTAGATTGGGTAGATTATAATTAGATAATGATGGTCGAAAATAGGAGTGCCTATAGAGCCATAAATGATAAAAATCCACCCTTCTAGGAGACTAAAAATTAAAAAATACTTGTTACTATACCCTCACAGCCAAATGTAAATTCTACCTCTTCTCCCTCTCCAACTATGTCTCAATCAAATATTTTAAAACAAATGGCTAGTATTAAATATAATGCTCCATTACTAGATATGGCCAACATTCTCGAGCAGTAAAAACATCTAAGAATATTTCTGGAAGGAAAAATAATTTCTCTTGTCTAATTTCAAGAGGTGATTCCAGAAGAGGATTCTCCCAAAGATAAGGTTTTCATTGTAAATGCCCTGAATTTTTATTATTATAAAAAAAAATCCTTCTTATGTTTCCATGAAATTTTGGGACAAAATCGCTCATTTTTTTCTAGTAGATGGTGATTCAAGTCTTAAAATTATACCTAAAATCATCATGGAGGAATCAAGTAGCAATGCACTAATGAAATACCGAAGAAAATTTTATTCTACAACAATTTTCAACATGAAACTATTGGCGAGATTAAGGATGTCACTCTAGTCCTATGTGCCCAACCCAAGATCAGAACCACTTGTAGCACCCACGTGATGGACATGCCAGTCAATATCTATTCATTATTATGGGTAGATACTGGAAAGCTAGAACATGTAGATATATATCTTTAATGAAACTCATATGACCCTACCAAAAGACGACAAGAATATTATTGTTCTGAGAGAACATGGGATCTCACCATATATTGAAAGTATACCCAAACCCCACATGTACTATGTTGTGGAATACCTAGGATTTTATTCTTTCTTCTTTGACGAAAAATCACCTCTTCATCCTCCTATTGATCAATATGATCAAGTTTGGCACATGTACTTTGATGGTGCATCTTCAAGCAAAGGGAACAATGCCAGGCTATTATTATATTCTCCCCTCGCAAAGATGCATAATTATGCCTTTAGACTTGAATTTGACTATACAAACAACATTGTTGAGTTTGAGGCCTTACTTTTAGGTATTGAACGAGCACTCAACTTGGGTTGTAAACACATCAACACTTTTGGATATTCTGAGCTTATTGTCAATATAATTAATAAAGTCTATTCTCCTTCAAATAATTTGATTAAGCATTAAACTCATACTTCTTGGCCTAATATTTCTGACTTATTTCTTTTAATATTGCTCATGTTCACAGGGAATTGAATTTATTGGTTGATCGCTTGGTTGTATATGCCGTTATTCCTCAAAGAAAAATTCTTTTAGAAATGTCTGATTGCTTTACAACCACTATACCAACCTCACCTCCCAAATAACGAGGATTGGCACATATTTTTGAATGATAAGAGAATTTGTTCCTTCATCCAAGAGCATCCCTCCAACAATAAGGAGATCATTTCTTTGCGAGATAATAGGTATCATAAAGGGGTTATTCCTCTTGAAAGTTCATTTACACCTAGTGATGTATCGAATAATAAAGAGAGAGATAAAGAAGATTCAAAAATATAAATATGTGAAACCATACTTTTGGATATTGGAAGCCCGGGAGACCCAAATATTTTACAAATTGGTTTCCAATGTTTTCAAGATTAAAAAGAAAAAAATTGATTTGTTTCATGAGTTTAAGGATTTATTTGCATGGTATTACAAACATATACATGATTTTTACTATAATATCATCCAACATGATATTCCAATCAAGGAAAATGCCAACTCTCTCAGGAAAATACAAATACCTATTGATCCCCCACTTGAAGCGACAATCATGAAAGATCGAGAAAAAATATTTCCTACTCATATCATCTTTATTGTTAAGTACTTTGAATGGGTCAGAAATATCATGATTATTAGGAAAAAAAATCTTGACATACACATATGTCTGACCTTTCGTACTTCAAATAAAGCGAGCATTGAAAAAAAGCTTTCCTTTTCCTCATATGGATAAAGGTTAGCTTATTTTGAATCCTTTTTTTATGTACACACAATTTTGTTTTTCGTTAAGTTTATTTGTTGTTCTTATGTCTACATTGATTTTGTTTGATTCATTTTTCTTATCTTTATCTTTTATCGGTTATAATTGAGTACAAAATTTTATTTTATGACTCTAGACCGTGTCTAATAAGATTGTTAAATGTACTTGTCACTACATTAATTTTTCCTCTACTTGGAAACTCAGAAGGTGATACCTCGTCCCCATTTTATTGTGCCCCTTTCTTCCTCTCCCTTCATGGAAGCTAGCATACCATATCTGGTTGATGTAATTCTTACTTGTTTAAATTGCAAAGATTATGAGTTCTAGCCTATTACACACAACCCTCCTTATGAAGTCACCAGATGTTGACTCATGACTAGTTCATGAGCCACCCCCATAAACATGTGCAAACCATTGCACTCGATTCCTTCGCTAAAGATATAATAAAAACATATTAAAGAACAAACATATAAGCTTTAGTAGTGGGGTCCCATAAAGTAATAAGGATTTGACATCATATTATTTATTTAAAAATATTTAATCATTTTCTTCATGATTTTATGTCTTTATACAAGTACATGGCGATACAAGGAGTAATATGTGTGAATATAGTTTGCATGTGTGTTTGGATGTGGTGGAAAGTTTGAAAACCTGCCAACACATCTCAGATATGTATTTCCATATGAAATTATCATATGAATATTGTTGAGAGTTTTAATTGGTGAATTAAAGCTCTTAATATTTAATCTGTCAATCTGGTCTCGTAAACATGAGCTACATTGCGCTCCTTGATTCAGTTTGTAGGTCAGAGCTTTAATGTTTCCTTTATAATGTTCAGTTAAGAAATAAAACACACAAATGCTTGTGAATAAACAAATTTCGAAAAGGGAATCAAGCCATCTCACTAAAAATAATCGAACTTGACTTTAAAAATTAACACCTCTATTGAATCAATCCAATTTTTCTCTTTAAAGATAATTGTACTTAAGTGAAACCCTAATTTTTTTTTTAAATGAAGTTTGAACTATAAGTAAATAATTGCAAACTTAATCTACTATATCACCACTTGATGTAAACAAACTTGAAACTAAAATCTCGAAATAAATCCTTGCATTAAACCCTAAAACTACACTTGAAATTGAAAACCCTAAAATGGTAGGAGCTCCACATACACTTTAAGAAATAAAAGAAATGCTAAATGAGGAATTTCCCTAATCATTCTGCTCTTCAAGAAAAATACACTCATTCAATTAATTAATCTCAAGAAAATTTCTAACTGGAATTTAAAACAACCGAGAACTTGCTTCTGTGATAAAGATAACTCACACCGCTACTCTAGCTACGGCAATATCAAACTCAACAATTAAATCAAACCTTCACACACTAGAATCTGAAAGCAAGCTACATGCATAATTATTTTTATTCATTCAATTTGGAAAATAAAATTACTGATACACAGTCCTATTGAAATTGAAATTATATCTAACTATCAAACCAAGTCTTATCAAATATAATGCTTAAAAAAAACAAACTAATACTATCACTTTTAAACCCCATTCTTTGTTTCATGATTTTCAAAGACTTCCTCAAACAAATCAACATATACAGCAAATAAAAATTCTAAATCTCTGGATAGGATTAAAATACATAGCAACACTTGTTGAAATGCTCACTCTCCTTCTAACATTCGAGTTCACGGGGTATAAATTTCACTGCTAATATAATTCAGAAGCTCATCAAATTAATTCGAGAATTTATTCCAAATAGTGGTTATGATCTAACTCACATTCATATGATTTAATCTCTATCTCTCACGCATCCACTATGTGTGACCATTCAAAAATGATGGAATCAAAACATATTTTCCAGGATTAATTCACCATGGTAATATCGCACCTGTGCACATGGAATTCATGCCCAAATTTGAATGCTAAGAATACAGAACCCTTACCTTGTTATGGTTCTTACAACTGAAACTCAAACATCATATGAATTTGACCACACTCTGCCCAATTCTCGTTTGTTAATGCAGAGGCTCATTGTCAATCCGGTTCATCTATGAAAGAATGCGTATTCAGATTCCTAGTGGTTTTGAATGACAAGGTTAACAATTGCAATATCTCTATGTATGGAAGGAACACTGGAAGCGTTTGAATGTAAACAATTTGGCAAAACTTATGAATTTTGAACACACACTTACAGCAACAATCTTGAAATCCTTGCTGCATAATCTTCAACACTCAATTTTTCTAAGTGGAAACCAGGATATGAGATCGTTCCCAAATTGGAACCAAACCAATATCGACACATAAAAGACTAAATAATTAATAGAAATAGTAAGATCGAATTTATTGAAAACAAATGTAACTAAGAAACAAAAATAATCAAAATATATAAACTACCTACACACATACTTACAAATGCTGATCCGGATTGTGGTAGGCCCTTTCCACACCCGGAGAAGCTTAAAACTTACAGGAACTAACTATGCTCTCACCAAATCAATTCAGGAACTCATGAAATCCAATACACTCTGAAAATTAATCAATGGAACATCATAACAGATTATAAATTCATGCTTGATTGCTTGAGAACGAAGTTGCAGTCTTCAAGTTTGGATGACCAAAATCGAATTACAATCCTTCCAATGGATGTCTATGTTTTAATATGTCTCTATTGCAGGCTTTATAATCACAACCTTAGAATTACAAATAGAAAGGATCAGATCATAGAGATGCTATGCCTAAATTATTTTGTACAAATCTGACTAGAATGTCCATTCAAATATGGATGCTTAACAACACTCAATACAAGGATCAGATCATAGAGATGCTACGCCTAACTTAGTTTGTACAAATCTGATTGCAATGTCCATTCAAAGATGGATGCTTAACAACACTCCATACATAGATATGGAGATAAGTCAAAATCAATTTTTAAGGTTTTGATGTGCTAATCTGTAGTATTTTCAAACTAACTTTGACCAAAAATCCAAAACAGGGTTGTTTTGGGACATTTTGACAATTCTGGAAATTCCAAGTTTTACATAAATTAGCCTCAAAGTCCCCTGCATATCTCTAAAACCATAAGGGATTTTGAAAAAAAATTATAGGGTTAGTAAATTGGCTATATTGGGATAAAAACCTATGTGCCCTAATTTCTTCCTTTGCCTTCATATGCACGAAAATCGAGGCAAAAATTGGCAATTTACAATTTATAACAGATTTGGACAAATTGGCTAATTTCGTTCTAGAGACCCATATGAGTGAGTTGGGTGGAATCCAATTTATGGAGAGGTATTAGAATATTATTTTTGATAATAACCTCTCTCGGTTTTTACGGAAGCACGCCGAAATTACCAAAGCCCTAAATTAAGCATTCTCATACTTAACTGGCTTGTGAGGGATTTCAGTGATGGAACCCTATGATAAATATACTTCAACAAAACTATAATCATTAAAACATGACATAATCATCTTTAATTATAGATAAGTGAAGAAAACTGATGATAATCAACCATAGAGAGTATTTGGCGGTAGTGATGGAATTAGGGTAACGAATGGGCTAAAAACTTAGGGTTTTAAGGTATAAACAGTGATATTTCGTGATGAAAACATGGGCATATACAAGGCCCAACGAATATATTTCTTCTCAGAATGACAATTCAATTAAAATAATGATTTATTTACAATGATAAGTTATTTTTACATAGGTTCTACAAACATTACATGGTCAATCACATTTGTTCTTGAGCCTTATGTGCTCAAAATAATGAATAATAAAAAGTGGCATATGCCTTGTAGAGAAACAATACTATGTAACAAACATTAGAACAAAAGTTTGAAGACATGAAAAATAATGGATAGTATAAGGTTGAAGGCATAAAGGTTTTGTTTCAATGGTTTGTTGAGTTTGATGTTTGGAACGTGCCCAACATCGATGCAATAGTTCTTACATTTTGATGGTGCAATATATAACACATAATACAACATGCTTATCAAATCAACATAACATAGTTCAAGCACGAACAATGCAACACAGTGTTTTCAATGTATGGTTTGATATGGCGTTCAAAAATATGTATTCCATGATGATATATTTGTTATAATTTATATGTTGACATATTAAGAGTTTTTTAGCATGTTGCATAATATATGTGGTATGAATACGGTATAATATTTATTTTGTGTGGTATTAAACTTGCCAATAATGTATCACAAGGAAGATAGTGAGTATGGTGGTATTAGTTGACACTATGCATGTTTAATGCGTTGAACCCCAAGGCCCACTTTGGGACTCCAAGAAATGTAGTGGTAATTCTTTTATGCATGCAAAATAAAATGAGTTTCATTTCCAGTATAAGGAATTTAGTAAATGAATAGCGCCTAGTCATTATGGTTGCATTTTTTATTATATCCTTCTTACAAATCATTATGTAGCATTATTAAAATTCTTTCATGGGTTAAATTAAAATATATACTTCCTCTTTCAAGCATTTCATTTCTCTATTATACTGTATATAATCACAGTCTTGGTTGCACTACCTAGTTTTCTCTTATTTGTTCCAAAATGACTATGTAATATAGAATAAAGTCTCGACTAGTGGCATCCAATTGTTATACTAAATTTTTTCATCATGACTCTCGATTCAGATATCTCATCATTCAATGAGTGTCTCAAGTGAATCCCATATGAAGCTTGAAGTAAAAGAATACCAGGAACAAAAGAAATTTTGGGTTGCAATGCTTGAAAACCATTTTTGAGAATCTACACAGTTTTCCTTACCATTACCTACATGAGTGCAGTTTTTACCATTGTGGCCTGCGTAATTTTGCGTATTGTCTTCCACTATAAATTGTGTAATCATTTTCATGCAAGTAAAAATAAAAAATAAAATTCTAGAAGATTTGATGGAGGAATCATATCCAAATTAGAAACCTTAAATCACTACATACCTGCGCCTCATTCCTTGGTTCATGGAACTAATATCCTCCTCTTAAGCATCATATCCCTTGAGAAGAGGAATTAGAAACCTCTTCCTCTTGCCTATAAATTGACGATAGGACTAGAGGAATGGGAGAGACTTGTATTTGTGAACTTATGTTGTTGATTTTGAGCCTAAAGAGCTTGTCATAAAGGGAAGGAATGGAGACCATTCAAAGAGGCTCTTGACATCAAGGCAACAAGGTTGTCATCTTGTTCTCCTTTGAATTTAATACAAAGTAATTTTTCTTTCGTAATTGCGTCTTTTTTTATGTTATTTGCGAGATTCCTTGATCACTCACATGGTTTATGACTGATTATTGATTCAACTATATGTTGTATGTTAAATTAGGGATTTAATTTACCTTTGATTTTATAGGCAAGATGCTTTGATCCCTTTGAATGTTTCTGTCTATGCAAATATATTTTGGAGCATCATGGAGAAGTTGTGGAAATAATTGGGAATTCCTCTAAGGCAGTGAGGAAAATCTGGTTGTGGAAAGCACTGAAAGGACTTCTACAAGCACATCGCTAATAGGTAAGTGATTATTCGCATACTACATGTTTCATGTTTTAGTTATAGGCTAAGGAAAGGTAGTGATTCTTTCAATGTTTGTTACTAGGTTTTGTTGGAAATCTAGGGAGATCCTTCTTGTCGGGAGAACTAATTTTTCTGCCTATGTTATGCAAAATTATGATCTTCAAATTCCCTAAGTGTGGTGTTAGGCGCTTAGAAAAACAGATGAAATACTTTGCTATCACTTTCTATAACATAAATAGGCACACATAATGATAGAAGAACCTACTTGTGATCCAAGCCCTTCTTCTTCTCCTTCTGTCGCTTTTGTTGTCGCCTTCAATCCAAGATCACCAGATTTTTTCCTGCAAGCATAAACAGAGAACAACAAACAGATTGCAATATACAGATACCTATTTATCTTAATCACTTCAATAGATTAAATGTGAAACATATATATCATTCAAGAGTCCATTACATGAGAAATAGAAACAGATAGATACATACATGGGAAAATGAACATCAATCTTTATTAAAGAGTACAAGGGGGAGGTTACAACTGATGATCGATTTGATGTCACCAGATCCAGCTTCATCCCAACCTCATCACATCCAACATCACACCAGCAGCATATCAGTACTTTCACTCTCTCAAATGAGAATCCAACAACATTTCTTTACCAAAATTATTCCTTCCCTAGCACTAGGATCTGTGCTCAATTTATAGGGCAACTGAAGGTAGTTTCTCAATGAATGACTTTATAATAATAGGCAAGACATGTTTCCAAGTTAAGAGGTGTTATATGGACACTTGGATTCAAAGTTTCACAGATATGGACTCTTCTAGAAGGCACTAGCCATGTGGAGATTCCAGAACAATGAGAATTTCACTCCCATTTGACCAACGCACCCTTGAATGTCGGGAAGTGCATTGTAGTGCACCCTTGAATGGAGGGAGCTACATATGCAACGCAGTTAGTCCCTTGAGAGGAAGTGTTGGTGAGCTCATAAGTGATATAACATATGCTTCAAACCTTTGAAATCTCACAATAGAATCCATGAATGATTTGTTATTCTCTTAGGGCATATAGAAACTGAAATGTAAGGGGATGATAGACCCTATTTCATTGGTCCTGGGGATGATGTCCAGTTTGACCAGGTCATGGGTAATGATGCCCAAATTGACCTATAACAGTTGTCCCCTAAATCATGAAGTCAAAATAATAAAAATATTTTTGAATGAGATACTTTACGACGTGATGGGCTGTAACTAAAGCGGAGTGGTGACCTACATCAATCTTACAATACATTACATCATGATATTTTCATCTTGATCAGGAATTGATGAGGGAGGCATTCCCATGCTTAGCACATAAGCTATCTAATAACATGTACGTAGTGCAGAAAGTCGTCTACATTGGAATGTTTCCCAATATAGACATGCCTACAGATATAGGCCCATATTCGGATGACGATCTGTATGTAAGGTCACCCTACAGATGATGTGTACAACAATCCTAAAATCATAGCTCAGATGGCTGAAATTAGATTCGGGGTCTGCTTATCTCATTCACTCGATCATTCGGGTACAAGTCTATCCATGCAAATATATGATTTGTAGTTGAACATGGTATGACATCGTTTGATTACCAACCAAGAATGTGAGTTGTTAAAAAATTAGAGAGAACCACCATTGATGTTAATGGCTCTCTAGGTATTGCAATACATTTCGTAAGGCATGAATAGATGATTTGATGTTGAACACCAAACAAAATCTTTTGATCAAAAGTTTGGAAGCGAGGATCTTGTCGATGTTGTAACAAGCCTCATGGTACTGGAAGATGATGTTTCTAAGTAAACTTCCTGGATGATGATTTGATGTCGACGGGAAATCACTTTATCAGGAAATGGGAGTTACTAATTTCAGAGACAAAATATGACTTGATATAGCAATGTTCATGGATGATTGTCATGAGAATGAAGGTTTATGAGTATTGGAGAAGGATGAGTATTCACTGGATGACTTCTCTTGAACATATCGGTGACACTGAGATGAGTTGGCAGCATTGACCCAAAATCGAAGTGAAGGTATGATGAACCATAGGTATGAGTGAACAGTCAAGAATATTACCCAACCCAAACAATCACAATGATGGAGTGAAGTGTCATGTTCAAGAGCAACCTGCTACTGTAAAAGTTCTGTTCACTTTCCAAAATTTTCCCCGTTCATTTGTTGACCAATACCTCTTTATTTTTTTACAAGCTTGAGGAGGGTAACATATGCTTGATCTATAATTCAACCCTTCGGGAAAATATGCATCGTTATTTAATAATTTAACGATTCTAGCGATAAATGAAACTTGATTCTTGCCATGACCGACAAGCCTGTCGTTATTTTATGTTTTAACGAGCCTAATGACAGTGACAGCCCGGTCCTTTTAGTAAATTTGTCGCTCAAATCCAAAAAATTGTAAAATGATATCTGAGAGAACCTCCTAGCCATGTTCGATTAAGGTTTTCCTTTTTCGTAAATAATCTATCTCGGCCTGGAAAAGGGTTAAACTTATACTGAGCATATGTCAATTCATTTACTTTTATGAGCTCGAAAAGACAAGTTCTTGGCAATATTTTCACATTATCGAAGTCTGAAAGGAGCTAAAAGAAGACTCCAGGGGTTCCCTTTTCATTGTTATCGAAGCTCGAAAAAGAGATAAAAGTGCGCTTCAAGTCCTTTTTATTTTTTATCAAAGCTCAAAAAAAAAGATAAAAGTATGCTTTGTGGTCAAATCATTCAAGAAATAAATGTGCATGACTAATCCGCTCTAAGGCAAAAGAAATGAGGATCAAACCATAGTTGAAATTTTTCTTCCTTCCTCCCTTTGCCTTGCTCAGTTGTTCTTTCATTAAAGAGAGTAAGGCTTCAACCCAATTGAAAATTGTTGGTTCCATGCACTCTAGCGCATACTGCATTTAAGATCTTTTCGCTACATGGAGTGTAACATCCCCCTTCTACTCTTTAATAAATAGTGTTGTTCATTTTACCATATATGTAATTGTTTATTTTTCTATTTCTCATGTAATGGACTCTTGAATTATATATATTTTTCATGTTTAATCGATTTAAGTGATTAAGATAAATAGGCATCTGTATATTGCAATATGTTTTTTGTTCTCCGTTTATGCTTGCAGGAAACAATCTGGCGATCTGAGTTGGATTGAAGGCGACAGAAAAAGAAACAGAAGTAGAAGAAGAAGAGCTTGGATCACAAGTAGGTTCTTTTATCATTATGTGTGTCAATTTATGTTATAGAAAGTAATATCAAAGTCTTTCATTTGTTGTTCTAAGTGCCTAGCACCACACTTAGGGAATTTTATTTATCCGTAAATCATAATTCTGCATAAAAAAATTGGCGACTTCACTGGGGATGATGTCCAATTTGACCAGGTCATGAAGAATGATGCTCAAATTGACCTATAACAGCCTAACACCAATTTAATGCCTCCAACAACTAACAAAAATTCCTTTGTGTAGCCATCATAGAAAGTCCAAACTTTAATGAAAGTTAACCCCCAACATGGTAAAATCAATTGTGTTGGGTTTCATCCCATACTTCATTTATTAATGCGTTGGGTTCCACGGTCATTCCTATACTCATTTTTTTTTATTTGTTATGTTATCATGGGTGGTTTCACAAATTTCGACTCATATTGAGCAATGTTACTCTCCCATTAATACTAGGTGTCCACGAGCATATTTTTTGGGAATTCATCTATTGGTAAAAGGGGTATTTTGTCTTCATATGGATTTTGTTTTTTATCATACATATGCCCACACTTGAAAAGTTTCGAAGGTCGTATCTGTGGTCACTCATCCTAGGCCACTTAACCTATTCACGAGTCCATATAATGTTGAAGTGATGCACTCATCTCTCATGTTGTGATTTTTAATGTAACATGGTAATTGTTCTCTATTAAAATGGTTTTAATCTCACCTTCCAACATAATTTTCATCTTTCATCTCCTCATTCCAATGTGACATCCCCCTAGCTCATACCAAAAGAGTTTGATTGACACATGCAAAATAGCATATCAATGTTTATCATAGCGAATGTCCATGTATTCTCCAAATCGAGCACAATAATTTTTTGTATTTATTTCTCCCCATCAAAAAGCCCTGCATAAATTACATAAGTTCATCAATTCATAAGACTAAAATGTCCTTTGGCATGTCTAAAAGATTGAAGCATGCATATGTTATTTCATTATGTTTACACGACCATCGAACAATATGAATTTTCCATTGTTCTGGAATATTTGTAGATTCACACTCCCATGCATCTATGATTATATGTCACAATACAATGCAATAGCATTAACATTCCCTTTCCTTGCACTATTTATTTTTCCCCTTTGTTTTTTCAAAGAACTCTAGCATTTATGTTAAACATGATATCAATTATACCTTTACTTTATTGATTGCTTGCTCATGTTATAATGCATATTACTTCATAACATATTTCTCCTCGATTACAACATATAATTAGTTTCTTTAGTAAAGGATCTTCGGGAAACCGAAGGGGTCAAGGTAGATGGACATATGTGTCATGAAGAAAAAATAAAACAAACAAATCAAATTCCTTATATGTTTTTATCTTCATTACAAAGAGTTCAACTAGCTGACATAGACAGGGAACTTATACCTTGGGGTCCTCCACCTCTTCCTACCCCTCATGCCTCATATAATTCACCTCCACCACACCCAAGTATCATGGAAAACCCTCGACCTCACTTGCCTCAGTAGCAAGCATTGGAGCATGATGGTTGGGAGCCCAATCATATTACGCCTGCATTTGGTTTTTTTCCATTGGCCTTCTACTTCACATCATTCAGTCCTTATAGTTATTATTTCACCTCAGGCACCCTCAACACTTTCAAATGCTACAACTTTTCATTCCCTTCAGCCCCTCAACTCCCCTCCTCACATTATAATAGGAAAGCCTCATATCTAATTAGTGCTTGCATGCTCCCTTGCTGAAGCCACCTCAGCACGTACACACAATAGAACATTAGGAACAACTAGAGGGGGGAGAGACCAATCTCTTTCTAGGACATGCACCTAGAGGTATAAGGAGAAGAAAAGAGAAAATAGAAAAGCCACAGGGTTGGTCCTAATAGACCCCTTGAGTTGACATAAGTTGTTTGATTCATTTTATCACTATGTTTTTGTTTGAATTTATTTGGATATATTTCAGTTTACGACACATATTATATTTTTGGGATAGCATTTTTTACGATGCTATATTTTTTATGACACTACTAATTGTGGGAGGCACACAGGTTTCTTTACATGGTTTTTCAGGTGATGATGGATGATGTTCTATATGCATAATTTTATAGAATACTTGATTATTATCTTTTTCATGATGTCATATTTATACATGTTTTATTTTCATGGGAGTCACATGGATTTATGAGAATATTTGATAAAAGGAGACATTGTCGGTGACCCAGCCTACTAACTAAAATTAAATTAAAATACTCCTTCTAGATGACCCTCTCTTTAATTTAAAAATAAAAAAGTTTAACTAAATGAAATAATATTAGTTTTAGAACATTCACTCTCTCCAACTATCCAATAAGGGTATAAAATCAACTAGAGGGCACAAAAATAAAGGATGGAAATTAAGAGTTAGGAGAGGTAGGCTTAAGCTTTAATAGTTTTCATTTCCCCTGATAAATTATTTCATTCTTGAGTGTTAGGGCTTGCTTATTTTGGTTGACAACAGAATCATTTGAGAAGTGACAAGAAGGAACTAAGCACATCATTCATAGATGATCTATTCAAGTTGTTCTATTTTTCCTAAATTATTTTTGTTGTAAGAAGGTTTTATATATTTCACATTAGTGTTAATTGGTGCACCTTTTGTGGAATTATTTGCTGATACAATCCTATCACAAAGGTCCAAATCTTTCCATTTGCTTTATCTTGCTTGTTTTTGGCACTCAGTTGCCTATGCATGAGTTTGTAACATCTTAGACATCTAAAAAATATTATAGTCGATATTTTTACAAAAATATACCATAACATTTGATGTACTCGCATATTTTCAATAAAAATCAGCATTTGAAAATCTTTCTTGTTTGGCATACATCTCTGAATTTGTTATGTTTTATTGCTTGAACCTTATGGGAAAAATTATTGGTATATGTTGCTAACATTGTAAACCTAGTTGTACTAGATGTAATTGTATTCATGTGGTCTTATGGACAATGAAATACAATTATAAATATGCCTAAATTTTGTTTTATCAGTTTTTTTTACACCTCTGCATTTCAGTTAGTTATATAATGTGCATATTATATAAATTTGTGCTTTAAGTTTATTTGTTTTATATATATATATATATATATATATATTCTTTTATTTCAGCATATTAGTATATCATACATAACTAAAGTTAACACACATAGGGAATTAACCACTGAGCTCCATCCCATTATCTCACGTTCCCTATGGGATTCAAGGGCATTGTCAACGAATCATATAAACTTTGCTCATTAATAGGTGCCACTTTATTGTCCTTCTTTTGTTTCTTGAGGGATATTTGTTTATATGGTTGTAACCTCACAAATACCCCATCCTCCACTTCAAATTCCCTTTCACTGCAATGTTGATATTCTTATTGTTTCATCCTATTTTGTGTTATAACCAAGTTTCTTTTCAATAGTTTGAGAACCTCTTGCTAGTGTTGTATGTGGTCCTTTATTGCTTGAGCATGTATAGTCCCTTTCAAGGGCAATGTGATGGATGGAGAATGATATGCATAAAGTTCCATAAATGGTGAATTTTTTTATGAAGTATATAAGGATGTGTTGTACCACCATTTTGCCAAGAGAAACTCCTTGACCCATCTATGAAAAAGTGGGAATACTACATGTAGTTAAGAAATTCCATCCATGCCTAATAGGAAGACACTTCAAAGTGAAAAACAGATCATGATAGTTTGAATCACTTACTAGAACAAAAACTATCCATAAAAAAGAAAAAAAAAATGGGTTAAAATGATGTTGGGTTATGACTAAAATTATCTACCAAAAGGGAAAGCAAAATATTGTGGAAAATGCATTCTCACAAAAAGAGGATGACACAAAGGATTTACTATGCACTATTTCCATTCCATACTGTGACTAGGTGGAAGAAGTAAGTATATAATGGAAGAAAGATGACAAGGTATGAAAAATCATTTAGCAACTACAGGAGGACCCTTGTAATATCCCGAATGGAAATAAACAGCAATATGAAGCACATAAACAAAGACATACAGCAACTAGAGACAAAGCATAAGAAAGACAGACAATATGGAGAACGCTAAGCCATTTTATTAATACTAAGAAATGGAAATAAGTACAGAGGTGATCAGAATGATGGCACCTCGACTTGCACTAGGCAAGTGTAGAAAGAATCTCAGGAAATGACTCTGAATCGCTGCTCCCTCAAGACTGTGTTATCTCCAGAGCTGTTGGTACTGCTACTGTGTTGTTGATACTGCTGGAATGAACTAAATCTTTGGGGCTTCTCCCCACCTCAGAAAATTCTGAAACTTCAGGAATGGCCTCTACTCCCAATACCCAGAAAAGCCCAGAAAGCTTTTCGAAAATGGCTGACCCCCGAAAATGGATCCCTTGAGGCACTACACTATTCCTCAAGGAGGGACGTTGGCTCTAAATGATCTGCTCCAAATAATGGCCCCTGACTCCTCCAAAATACTGGAATAAGGAAGGGTTGACCCCTTTCCCACTATCCCGGCATGAATCCACTAACAAACCCTCAATCCGGAACCACCTCTTCTCAAGACTGCATCCTCCCTCTCACTGACTGCATTGTCTTACTAAGTGAATGCTCTGACTGTGGTTGTTGCAACTCTCTCCGGAAAAACAAGGATGAAACTCCTCACCCGAGTAGGCACTCGAAGTCCCTCGGGGCTGAGGTTGGGATCTCCGAACGGAGACACCTGATGTACTAAACAGTACGTGCAGACTTTGCTAAACAGAAAACGTGCTCAATGTCAAAAGACAAATCTCAAAGATGCATAATCATAATGAATCAAAATGAGGAGACCCTCCCTCCTTTTATGCTTGGTGATCCTTGCCCTCACCTAGGCCCAACCATCAACTGCGTTGTCTCCTTGAGCCACGCCTTCCATCTCTCTCTGCGCTGGCTTGGTCCCACGTTGCCTACGCTGCCCCTTTTCCCACACTGCCACTTTACCACTAGGCCCCACGTTTCCAACTAGTCATGTCTCTTAAGTGACTTTAGGAAATAATTTTTATCCTAAGTGTGAGTTAAGTGTCCCTCTTCACCCACTTTATTTATAACTTAACTTTATAAAGGCAAAATAGTTAAAATTAATATTTCCAATTAGCTCTTGCTAATTGGGAATATTATAGTCCTCCCCGGAAAAACATTGCTTGTACTCAAGCAACTGTAATGATGGATGTTGTAGAATCTTCTCACTCCGAGGTGGCATCCTCATCCAGTAAATTCCTCCACCTCACCAGGTACTCTCTGACTGTCCTGCTCCACAACAGCTTCTCCCTAGTGTCAATAGTGGCCTCAGGTTGTAGCACCAGATGCCCCTCATCATAAGTGGGTGGAAGCTCCTCTATTGCCATCACCTGATGTCCTAGTGGCTTCTTCAGGCATGACACATGAAAAACGTTATGAATCTTGCTACCAATGGGCAGCTCCAACTCATATGCAACCTCTCCAACTCTGTGTGTCACCCTGTATGGTCCATAAAAGCGAGGCTTGAGCTTTTCAGCCCCCTTCTGCTTTAGCGTGGAGTGCTGATATGGCTGCAAGCGTAGGTAGACCAAATCCCCTACCTCGAACTGCCTCTCAACACGTCCCCTATCGGCATACAGCTTCTGCTGATTCTGCATTGTAGCCATGTTATCCTTGAGAGCTCGGAGTATATCCTAACTCTCTTGGATCCAATCCTTGGCTCTAGGAGCCTTGCTAGCACCAAAAATCATTTTAGCAAAAGATAAAGCATGATACCCATACAATTCATAAAATGGAGAAATACCGATGGATATATGATGAGTGTTGTTGTAGCAGTACTCCACCAAGTGCAACCATCTCAACCATGCCTTCTGCTGCGCGCTGACATAGTTACGTAAGTAGCCCTCCAGCCACTTGTTCACTATCTCTGTCTACCCATCCATCTAGGGGTGGTAACTAGTACTCGGAGTCAACTCAGTGCCCACCAAATAACTCCGCCCATGAAGCGGCTATCCCTGTCACTGAAAATGGTCTTTAGGAGAGCATGCAATCTGAAAACGTCCCTGAATAATAACTCTGCTACCTATGCTTCTGTGTAATGTGTCGATATGGCGAAGAAGTGAGCATATTTAGTCAGTCGAACAATGACTACAAATATGCAATCCTTGCCCTACACAGTGGGCAACCTTGTAATGAAATCCATCAAAATACTCTCCCATTTCCCCTCAGGTATGGGAAGAGGCTGCAATAATCATGCCCAATGGTTCATCTCCCCCTTGTTACGCTGGCAAACTTCGCACTCCCTGACATGTTGGAGTACATCCTCCTTGAGTCCCTTCCAAGAGAACCTCTCCCTGATGGCCCCATAGGTCTTGGTGAACCCCTGGTGGCCTAATAATGGCGAGTTGTGTGAGGCATGAAATATCTTCTTCTTGAGCTGGAAGCTCTTACTCAAGAAGATCTTGTCCCTGTAGTAGATCACCTCGTCCATCACCCTCTACCTGTCATTTGTCACCTGTTCGTACAAAATCTCACAGGAAAAACGGTCCTTGGAGTACTCCACTAGAAGTTGAGCCCTCTAGTCTGTGTCCAAACTCATCAAGGAAAACGTTGTCGGTCTGTGTGAAATTACATCAGCCACCATGTTGTTCTTCCCCTTGACATACTCGATGTCAAAATCATATGCCTGGAATTTTCTGACCCACTTGTGTTGCCTCTCCTGCAACTATTTTTGCTCTAGGAAGAATCGGAGGCTGTTGTGGTTTGTCCTCACTCTGAACCTGTTCCCTACCAGGTACTACCGAAACTTGGCCAATGCATGCATGATGGCCAACATATCCTTGTCGTATATAGCATACAACCTCTCATGTGGCAGTAGCTTCTGGCTCTCGAAAGATATGGGATGGCCTCCCTGCATCAAAATTGCGCCTATCTCCTCCCCTAATGCATCACACTCCAGGACAAAAGGCTGTGTAAAATCTGGAAATGTCAAAAATGGATAGCTGCTCATCACCTCCTTGAGCCTGTCGAAAGCCCTCTGCGTTGTATCAATCCAACTGAATGCCCCTTTTTTGGTGAGATCTGTAAGGGGTGCTGCCATTTGGGAAAATCCCTTGATGAACTTTCGATAGTAGGTGCAGATACCCACAAATCCTCGAAGCTCCATCACATTCTTCGGCTTTGGCCAATCCCTGATGGCCCTGATCTTCTCCTCGTGGACCCTCACTCCGTCCACCCCAATGATGTGCCCTAAATAGAGCATCTCTGTCAACCCAAACTCGCATTTGGAGAGCTTAGCATAAAATTTCTACTCCTCCAAGACGCGCAGTACAACCTATATATGTTGGAGGTGCTCCTCCCATGTCCTGTTGTAAATCAAGATGTCATCAAAAAACAATAATACACACTTCCTCAAGTGACTGCGAAAGATGTGATCCATGCATGACTCGAATGTGGCCGGAGCATTGGTCAGCCCAAAGGGCATCACCAAGAACTCAAAATGGTCGTAATGACACCTGAAAGCGGTCTTGGGAATATCCCACTCCCTCACGCAAATCTGATGGTACCCGGACCTCAAATCAATCTTCGAGAAGAACTTCGCCCCCCTCAACTCATCCATCAACTCATCAATCCATGGAATGGGGTACCGGTTCTTCATGGTCTTCTTGTTTAGGGCTTAGTAGTCAAAGCACATCCTCAATGTGTCGTCCTTCTTCTTCACCAATACTACTGAAGAAGCAAAAGGGCTAGTGCTCGGACGAATATGTCCAAGAGCTAAGACATCATGGATAGCCCTCTCAATCTCATCTCGATAGGCCTGAGGATTCCTATAGGTGTAGTGATGACAGCCAGGATGCCCTGCTCCAGCTAAATCGTGTGCTCAAACCCCCGATATGGCGGCTGCCCTGGTGGTATCTCCCCAAAAACTGTGGCATACCTGTCTAGAATGGATTGTACATCTAGATGTACGGCCTGCCCTGTAGATCCTACCTCTGAAACACGCAGCTCCACTACCCACTCTATGTCCCCTTTCCGGAAATTTGCCTCCATCCGGTGTGTTGAAACTGTCTGTGGTGGGTAGGTGTGCATAACCCTGAATCTTCTCATGCCTCCCAGTCTTCTTATCCATCCACTCCATCTCCAAGGTCTCCCAATCAATGGTGACCTTCCCCAGCGTGATCAACCACTATGCCCCCAGTATCACGTTGGTGTCCGGAATGTCCACCAAGAAGAAATGGTCAGTCAGTGTGTATGTCCCCATAGTCACTGCCAAGGATGGTACACTGCATGGTCCAGTCACCTGGAACCAATACTGAAAATCCATCAAAGCTCTCCATCGGGATGCCCCTCCGCTCTACCAATTGGGCATCAATAAAATTATGGGTGGCCCCACTGTCTACTAACACTGAAACACGTTTTCCCCGCACTGTGCCTCGGACACGCAGTTTCAGGTACTTGGGAACTCCCCACAAGGATGCAAGGGCTCCTCCGGTAGGTGCAAAAGCTGCACCTCCCGCTCCTAGTGGTGGAGGTGCCATATGATCCCCTCTCTGCGCTGTACTACCGCCTCCTGCCTCTAACTCCTCATACTCATCCTCTTCCCCGCTACTTTTAGAGAAGACCTCGATGTAATGTGCCTTCCCCGTGACACAACGGTGTCCTAGTGCCCATGGTTCCTGGAATGTGAAACATAGCCTCCTCTGCTTCATATCCCTCCTGGTCTCATCATCTCCTGGCCCTCTGCCCTGGTTCCCATTTGGAGGCGGAACCCTCACGTCTTTCCCCTTTGGCTGGAACGCCGATCTCTGGGGAAAAGGGGCTCTAGTCTAGGGTAGTGCATCCTGCAAATACCAAGTCCTCCTAACTGCATCATGAAGTGTAGCTGGCCTCGTTGATCTGACTAACCCCCGTAGAGGCTCTACCAATCCGTCTATAAACATATAGATCATCCGGGCTGCAGATAAATCAGGCACCATCATGGAAAGTTTCAAGAACTCTGAAATGTATGTGTCCGGACTCTCGGTTTTCTTGAGCTTAGTCAGCTCAACAAAGTGCTCCTCTAGATCCCTCTGATCAAATCGCTCTATCAGCCTCCGTGTGAACTCGGCATATGCTGTCACTCCTAAGTTTCCCAGCGTAGCCATCTCGTGAAACAACTAGTCATGGGCCTCGCCCTCCAGGTGCAGCGTTGCTACCTTTATGGCCTTTGTCTCCGCCATCTAGTTATGCTGGAAATATATGTCCAACTTCTCCACCCAAGCCTTTGCCGAACACTTGGATGATCCGTCAAATGTCGGTAGATAGAATCTACCTATAATGTGTTGCGTATCTCCATCATGTGAATGTATGTTCCCTTTGTGATGATTACAGGGTCTATTATCCCGCTTTAGCTTAACGAAGTCATGGAATGTGAGGGCATCTCTGAAATCCTGACCGTACTACTAGTACTTAGCGAAATAATCCCCCATATGGGCCAGCTCCTACTCCTACTGTGCTCCTTCCCTAGTGCCCGCGGAAAGAAACGTAGGCATCGTGGAATGTGGAGGTGTGTGTGATGCCATCTGATGCACTGTGAGGTGCTCTTGTAAA